>JAQFYD010001384.1:0-12394 GCA_034694225.1 Bourletiella hortensis
AATTCAGACAAAACGATGTAGCGGTTCGAGTTAATTAATGTTGTTAGTACCATAATGGCAGTTGATCTAACCAATTCTAAGTCTCCCTTCGTTCGTTGTTGTACACCATGCATACTAATGAAGGTCTTTTGTGGGAGGTGGAACGTGTTAACGGAAATAGGGGGTAAACCGGAAGAAAAAAATTGATGCTGTGCACTGCTCAAATGCATCACACTCATGTAGTAGAAGTACTACCACTGACTGTGAGGGGGCTTGCTTGCTCGAAAACAAAGAGGATCTGATGGCAGTTGAAATGATGATATGGGCACCTTAATTTATCACTATTTTAGCAAGCAGTTTAGCTAGCTATACGTTGAGGCAGGGCCCTCATCCTTCATGTTCCTGCTTTGTCGGCTTGTTGTTTATATTATTTTATTATTTCCCAACCTCTCATGATCTTGACGTCTGTTTACAGAGCATAAAGTACCACACCACTGTCCACAAAGTTTTAGAACAAATTGGACTGTCCACCTAATCCTCTTTCCCAATTGTATGAACATGCATACTTTGGCGTACATGCACAGCTTTATACCCATACAGGTATACATACTCAATCTGGATTTTACAACCTATGTCAAATTTGCACCCCCTCTTGCCTCCTTCTAATACTTGAGTCCTTTGAAATACATAGTACATAGTATGTATGCAATAATAATAATACGGAGGACGTAACTCGAAAAGTATCACACAAACATACCAGACCTGCACTCAAAATAAAATCAAGGATCAGAGAATAAAAAGCTAGCCTATTTTCACCAAAATAACTAGGCCAGCAAGCAATAAAGTATAACACCTGGGCTGCTTCCAACGTTTTTGTAAAACTTACAGTTGGCTACATACCTACTATACAAATGCTTGACTCACAAATTCTCTCCTGTTTGCTCCCATTATCCTCGACTTGTATTAAATTTCCGCATTACGCCATAGAAGTCTGTACGGTGTGAGTTTTTTTCACAACTCGTGCGATTGATAGCAAAGAAAATTTTTATTGGGGCATGATAACAGTTGGAAATATTTTTTAGCATGGCTTCCAAGGAGGTTCGTGCCCTCCTTACAGCAAAGATAGTCCTTGCATTTGTTGCAAGTCGCAAATTTAACATTTACTGCTTGCAGAAAGGCGCTGCAATTTAACTCGTGCCAAAAATAGCGACAGCAATAGTTAAGCCAACTTGCTTGCTGCTTTAGTACAGGCATCAATGCCCGTTTAAAGCAAAGAGCTACTATTTCCTCCAATCCGACCAGCGGCTCTAATAATTGACGATTACCAAACCATGGGAGTTGATTCATGAAGGAGTCAAGTCAAGCGGTGCCAGTTTCAACTTTAAATTATTTCACCAGACTTTCAGTAGTATAGGGATAAAGAATTATGTTAGCTGATGAGGGCACCTGCAGTCAACGTCGAGAAGATCCATTCCTTGCAAGGATCTGTTGTCGAAGGAATGATAGCCATAACGGGCAATGTGAGTTGTGCGGGTGGAGGGATGAAGATTCAAAGGTCCTTCTGTTATTCATAGGCTTATTTCTACATTCCCATTGCTTCTGGCACATCTAAATTATCCTAACTTTTCACAAATTGCCATCAACTATTCCTTCCGTGGATCGTAATAATAGGAAAGATGCTACCATTCAAAATCTAGTAATCATATAACGACACAAGAGGAAGAGAAATTTTCGGGATCCATAGTCAGACTAATCTTCCTTCTGCACATAGGCGTTTTAACTTTTTCCACAATGTCTCTGAGAGAAGGAGGGAGAGAGAGAAGGTATTACTGTCAGAACCGCTTCATTTGCAAATGACTTCCCTCTCATCGCGTCATCCTTTTTTGTCATCATCATCATCCTTCTCCTCCTCGTCATCATCTCTCTTTCAGATTAGTCAGAGGAAGAAGGAGAAGAAG
This sequence comes from Bourletiella hortensis, assembly GCA_034694225.1. NCBI lineage: Eukaryota > Metazoa > Arthropoda > Collembola > Symphypleona > Bourletiellidae > Bourletiella > Bourletiella hortensis. The sequence goes on from JAQFYD010001384.1 coordinate 1,938, forward strand.
AAGAGGAAGAAAGCGAAGACGGAACTTTGAAAGTTTAGAAACAAGGCATTCAAGGACCGCCAGCACCATCGCCACACTTGTGTTTTCCATGGATGATATTACACGAGACTGGCAAATTTTTGGCGCATGAACATAGCTTACAGGGATGCTTCTTCTCCGTCTCGCTCATACAGTGTATAAAGTAGTACACACATGAGTGCTAACAGGACATAATTACAAGTAATCGTCACTTCCTAAACATACATACAGAAATGCCGCACAGGCTCTCTCTCTCTCCTCCCACTGGCATTTAGCTAATCTTCTTCCTTGTGTTGCTCCTATTGGATGTATTACCTTGGCAATTCCAGGAATAATAGTAGCTAACATGGAACTTTATTATGTCTCTGAAAGGAGCTGTGATGTCCCTGGAAAAGGTGTCATTTTATGCATTTCCTCCTACTACTACGCTTTTGCACAAGGGTAAACCATGTTCTATGTGAGAAATAACGTGTGGACCACGAGAGTAGCTATAGGAGAACAAAGCGACAGCCAGAAGGTTGCCGTAGTAGCAGCTGGTTGGAAGATCTCATCTGTGAAACCATCTAGAACGCTAGTAAATTTATATATTGTTGTAGTATTCTTCCTGCATTGCAAATTCCCATCTTCCTATGTCTTTTTCCCCTTGTATAGTCCTTTCCAACACGCCAGCTTGCTTGGCTTCTGAGGGAAAGTAAAAGACTTTCTTTCTGCCCTATCTCACTGCTTCTAAGCACTTGTGTATATCTTTACTGCTTCCCTCCCAACTGAAACTAAAAGTAGTACACAACAGAATAACTTACTCATTTACATAAATCCTGGAGCTCATTAATGCAGTGCCTGAGAGCAATGGTACATATACAGTAGTGTAAATGTTGGGGTCAGAATGCGTAACGACTCTATCTGATAATCGGAAGGTATTATGAGAAGTGTTATGTGTGAACCGCCGCGGGAGAAGTTGGATGATGGAAGCCACCATTGTCTTTCTTTCTCTACCGCATTCTCTTTCTCCTTGTACTGTGATATGCGTTCCCATCCGTGATTTCCATCACGACTAAACACATCTGTGGTTCTTCCAGACGAGCAGTTAGTTCAGTTTCTAACTCATAATTGACATCACTACTGTAGTTTGCTCACTAGAGTGTGGCATTACTTTCTGTGACATAAAGTAATCAAAACTCCCAGACCTCTCCTGTAGCTAAACTCGCCGGAAATTTATTTTTTAAGACTTCTATCTATCTTAAGGGTTCATGAAAAGTTAAACTAAGCACCGTCCACACCTTCATAAACATCTATAAACACACACGGAAGGCCGGAAACATTAGAGGGAAAATTCCAAGGATGGAGCAGAAGGAAGATAAACGTATATAGGTTTTTAGTAGCTCCCTGTGGAGCTGTATGATAAACGGCTTAAATTCCCACATTATAGCGGATAAACCACAATCATGACTGACGTTTGTAATAAAAAGACCATAGGTACCCCTGGATGATCTTCGTCGTATTAATTACAACATACACCTCTGCCCTCACCGCAACAAGGGCCGTAAAATATGATGCTAATACAAAAGGAAGGACGGTGCAAGATCACTGTTTCGTGAATGGCCAGCATTTCAGGAAGTAGATTCCGAAGTCTTTTTTGCTCTGCTGAAACCTGAAAATTTCATGTATGCCCAAGTCACGACTATTGAACAAAGGATGACAGAGAAAGAGGAGGCGATTCCCGAAACAGTATCCACACATCATCATGCCAAGTACAGTTATCCACGAATGGATGACTAATAGGGAGGCTGTGAACATAACGTAATCTTTCATTACTCCCGTGGGACTTGGAAACATAATAATAATCTTCCATGCAGTGCACTTTATTATGTATTTTATAATGTGCCACTACACAAAGGAGGGTGAACCAGAACATGTCAACTTGTTACAACGACATGGCGACAGAGTTGCTGTTTCTATGATCATTTCTTTTTTTAACAACAATACCAGGACTATAGGGGGAGTCTGCGCATGTGTGTGGTTATCATAAAAAATTTCTTGTCTACAGAAATGCGGGCGGAAATGAACAAATTCCTAATTCCTTTGTGTACATAATAAGCCTTTTAATAAAATGGACAGAACGAGAACACATATTGTTATAATTATTGGAGACCTCACTGCCTTTATGAACCCCGAGTGTCATCCATGTATTTTCCTCTCGTTTTCAAACAGAAGCTCTTTGGTTACAAATGACACGAAACCGCTCTCTCTCTCTCTCTGTAATAACAATCAAGCCCACTTCACAGCTGTAATAGCTATACGAGTTGTGACTAGGTTGAGAAATACCGCAACAAATAATCATGATAATAGAAAAAAATCAATCTGGGATAGTCGTGGATTCTGAAGTACCATCAATGAAGGGACATTTCTCCTAGTTTTCACAATGTTTTTCTCTATGATCCTGCACAGATTATATATAATACTGACCTCCTTACAAGTTTATGATTCGTTGTTTACCATTGTTACTATTAACTGGAAAAGTACTAACCAGGGGGGAAATATTTCTTTAAATACCATCACCACATGCAAAAGCATTCAGACGTGCCTTAAACTTATACTCCAGCCTAATAATTCCAGCTACGATCTATCCATCCCGGTTCCAAGAATCACAGCTTGTTTTCTTATTTACATATGAATTATTATTACTGTTATTATTACTTGATGCTATTAATTTGGCGCATTTGCAGAGCAGCATCTTCAACTCCTCTTCAGCTTCTTTGCTTTATTTACACAAGTAGTAGCATTTCCATTTAACTGGCAGATTTCCAGCACCAGCCAGTTGTTGTTGTTGTTGTTGATGTTCAGGTGAAGCTGTCGCCGCCACTATATAATAGCTATACTCTTTTTCTTCTTACCTCAACAGTACTTATAACATAATAACAAGAACAACTCACCAGCACACTTATTAGTAAACCACAGTTGGAGCGGAATGTCCTTTTCTTCCCTGTTGTTGCGTAGAAGTATATTTTAGGCAAACTCAGTAGCAATGTCCCTCAGAAATGTATGTAGCTAGCTATAACCAGCTTAATCTGTACTAATACTTGGCTTATAGTTTTAACTCACTTGGGTAGCATACACATGAAACTATGCAGATGGAAGTTACTGTAGTGAAACTGACGCGAAAAGAAAGTTGCACAAGGGGAAAGATACGAAGAGAAACTGTTGCTGATACCAAGTCATTGAGCACTGAGGTTTAATTATTTCAATTGACAAGAAGCACGGCCGCTTGTAGATACACACTTGCTTCTCCACTCATTTCATTACTTAGATCGGATCCACTGTACTAATTATTACTGTTGTTGTTGTTGTTGTTAAGGTCCATGTAACGACGTATGATTTCTTCTATATGGCAGCAGCTAATCGTGGATTCACTGATTGACTCACGAAGAAATGGTTGTAAATGTAGAAACACAGTTGGAAATGTAGTGGCTATAATGCTTTCACTTGCTTTGCATATGCTTCTTCTTCTTGTTCTCCATAGAAAAGAGCTGTCGTAGAAAATTTACGCAGTGATAAATTAAACCACTGGTGCACAAAATCAATGAGAGGACACTGGGAATTTATTTGTGACAGCTTTGTGTCCCATCTCCTTGCTCCACACAAATTAATGACCCGATAGCAGCCAGTCACAATTTAACTTGGTTTCTTCACGCTTCCACCATAGCACCTTTCCCCCCTTTTACATAGTCATCATCGTCATGATCCACAGCTCTAAAAGTCAAACTTTGCACACAATCTCCTTTGAATTTCTTTCTCAATCATATATTACTCTTCAATACTTTCCTCTTCTTCTTCTTCTTCTTCTTCTTGGCCCAATTCATCCATGACATGCCCGGGCTGAGTTGAATCAATTATAACAATACAGAGTCTTCCTCCTAATATCTCTACTCTGGTCTGTCTTAATTTGCATGGCTTACCAACTAGCTTCTCATCTGTGTTAGGGCATGATAATACTGTTGGCTAGCGATTCCGGTCCAAACCCTTGCCAATATTAATTTTGTAAAATAATAATTCCTGCCTCCTTCATAAATCACTAATCTATTTCTATTCGTCTTTGTCCAATTTTCTTCAGCATCCCATCTTCCATGCTTCTTCTTCTCTAAATGGTAATCCCCGCCTCTTTCCGACCGAGTCGTTCGAAGCATTCAAGTCTTCGACTACCAGTTTTTGAGCCTTCCAAAAAACCATGATTCCCAATTCCGGAGGGAGGATTAACGTGAGGATGGTTAGGAATACAAAATCCAGCTTTTTATTCTTCCCTGTAAACATCGTGTTCTACTACTCCATGTGAGAGAAACGTGGGAGACATGTACAAATGCAAGACCACAAGGTAGAAGGAAGTTCTCCCTCATCCATGCTTCTTCACATAGCCATCTGACCTACACTTAGCAGTACGTTAGGACTTTGTTGTGCAACGAAAAGTGTAAACCCATATGTTTGGTAGTGGCCAAAGTTGGCGAATTCCTACATACGTACCACCTCACATGCTTACATATCCAGTTTGTACTCTCATACCTAGACTTAAGAGGCTACAGGGGCTGTCAATCGTATAATAACCTTAAAATGAGTGGCCTATAATAAAATTTCCTTTGGCAAACCGAGACGGCTATTAGACTTTACATAGCAATATAGCAACAGTAATGTCAGACTATAAGTTTAATATGCCTACTCTGTCCAGACTTTAAATACGCCTATCTTGAATATTATAAGTACGAGTTGGAAAAAAGAAAAGATGTCACCATCCACTCTCTCAATAAAACCAAAGGCCGTAGGGGTAAAAATTCATGTCTTTGTATGCACATTTGAAAATTATTGCTAGCCGTTGTCAACTGGTCGAGGTAAATGCCAGGACTCGGATATATTCATTTGTTTTTTATTCGGTCGGTGTCTCACTGGGTGCCAGGTAGAAACCCTCTTGCTCATTGACTTTTTCTCCCTTACTGGTGCTCTCCGTCTAGCGCATCCAAGTATTTCTGTTCTATGATGAGTGGGACAATTTTGTGCCTGCGTATATAAAAAGCAAGGGATGTGTCAGCAGTATGTTCTACTTGCGCCCATCATCATTATCATTAAACATGACATATGATTACCCAGACATAATCACAATAATCACAATTTAATGGAATTTGGATGATAAGGCTATATGAAAACGATAACTATCGATAAAACTTTAGATTTCTTGAAGAAAATGAGGGAAAGGAGACAAAATATCTATGAATGAGCTTACCGTATGGGAAGCAAGAGTAGAAGCGTGATTGGAAATATCATTTTGACGTACGGCCAAGGCACGAACCCTATGAAGCACATTACGCTCAGCTGAAGGACCTGGAAACCAGTGAACTGGTGAATCTTCCGCTGAGGCACCCTTCGAATATAATGGTTGGGAGGATACGCCGCCTATATATGTCAAAGGACGGAGACAGACAGAGTCAAATAATTATTCTCTCAAATAGTGTAATCCACATCAATTCCGCCATAATAGGCTCCCTCCAGTAAAGCCGAATTCCCTTCACACACACCGCTCTACAAGCCACACACAAAGGGAAAAGCACAATACGTACAAAACCGTTCATCAGACTTGATAACACCAACTTTTCTCGCATTTCCTTCCCATTATTACACACAATTTACAATGACGAATCTGAACACAGAAGACTTGAACTGACTCTGAGAACGTTCTGAAGTCATAAGACCATGTGTCTTTTCTATGGGCCTGAATGTATCGTTCAGGCGTGAAAAAGGAAAACGAGAATGTGTAGGATGAAAGCACGTCTATTACTGCTACAGAATTCATGTAATAAACCAACGGAATATTTCTTCCGCCTCGTCTTTTCGTCAACATAAATTTGATCACGTTCCCAAAAAGTTTCGGTAATAAACCTCGATGATTTTAACAATTTCTTGCAAAATTCAGACGTTTCTATCATCGAGTCTCGTTCATCAGGAGACAGGGACTGCCTTATTAATCCCTGCTTGAACTTGCATCATTTCGTATTACAGGACCTCACATTGCATGACATGCTTGATCGGGTACAATACCGATTTGTGCTTTACTTGCTACTGGATATACTTGAAAACCATTATTATTTTTTTAGGAAATGCGGTAACTACCGGTCCTTTTGCCGTACAGAATTAATATACAACGTGAATGATTATTGTGTCTTATTTGTTCAAGCTCCACTCTTTTAGTGATGGCGTTATAAACCTCTTTGAAACGGATAATGCATGAAGGAAAGAAAGCTGCTACATTTTTACAACAGAAGCAATCATGAGATGTATGAAAAGCTACAATGCAATGCATAGGTTTCGTATCGAATGACTTCGTACCTGCTCCATAAAAAGAAGGGTTATTCTCTCGAACATCTGATTGCCGTTGAGAGCCGTGACAGCCATATAGAGGAAGAGCCCGTCCAAAACAGCTATTGGGATGTATCCCAAGGGATACGGCAGGAGAAATATAGAAAGACCAATCAGTGCGTGAGAGCATATGCCCGTCAGCCGCGTTTCTCTCACTCTGACAATTCTGTGGATATAGACATGTAACACGGGTTAAACACCATGACTTTTTTCTCTTTCCTTGCTCTGCTTCTTCCAATTTTCATAAACAAATTATAGCACATAATAGCATAACAACACATCCATGGACATTCCCGGCGATTACATTAAGTTACAGTGTATTTTCGTGTCTGCATTAGCCCTGCCATCGGAGGAGAGGACTGAGGTAAGAGCGTTCCTCACCCAGCGGCAGGGTGTTATTAGGTGAAAGAGTGGCAGAGAGATATAGAAAGAGAAGTAAAAAAAGACAGAGAGAGACGAAGAAAGCTATCCATACATTTCGTAGACGTGACCTTGATCCACGCGCTCCTCCACGTCTGCTAGGCTCCTCATATGAAGAGGTGAATGGGGTAGCGTGGCATGCATCCAAGGCATGGTAAACAGTGATAAGAATCCATTGATTATTGAAACCACGAATAGATCCCAATGATAAGCTGGCCCTTTTTTCAATCTGTGAGCAAAAAGAGATGATTATTACGGAATAAAAAGCCGGCCCTTTACAACTATCATTAAGGGTCATTGATTTTCCACCAATTATTTTAATCCTTCTTTCTTTCGTTCCATCAACTTATGCAGTGTTTTCCATCATCAAATAGATTCGTCAAAAGGACACCAGAACTGGAAAAAGATGCGGAAAATAAGGCGTGATGAAGTAAAGGAGTACTTACTTATTACAAGGATTGTTGACCATTGCACTTGTGATGTTCTGATCCATGAAAATAAGAAGAGAAAGTGAAAATCCGAGGCCGACTGAACACATTATAGCAGTCCATGACATCCTAGAGAGATCCGCCAATTTGAAGACGTCATTATGGGTGTCGTATCTAAACCGATCCACTGCAAATTACACCATCCATTTTTCATTATCATCCTCACATCCCCATCATCATACGATCCTCTTTTATAAATGATGATAAATAAACGGGCCAAGCTGTAGGTCTCAATAAAAAGTTAAGCCTAAAACTTTCTCCCTGCGCCACCAGTACTGCTCCTCCTACTTGAGCCACTACATAAATTTGTAGTAATAGTATGGAACGAAACTGTTTAGGGCATGTGTAAGTAAAGCAAGAGAAATCATGAAGTATTTTCCAAATGAGTATACGTACGGACGGTTTTCACTCGTCCGTTTCGGCTGCTAATGCTCCTATAGCTACTGCTTCACTACTACATGTCTTTTCTCTCTCCCCGTACGCACACTTTCTCTTAAGCATGCTCGCTACTAATCGTTGGAAAACTTACGGCGAACATCCTGGAATACAAATGAGCCGATGAAGCTGAGAACCACGACGGCGACGGGCAGTGAATAATCAGCCAGAGCTTCTCGCTTACTCGCTTGCAGGTATGGCCTGTAAAACAACAATCAATCATTTACGCCAGTATCAGTGTCAGTCCAGTGAGGCGTTAGGTTTTCCCACGTATTCTAACTAGCACGTAACCCGCCGCTCTCCCCAGTACAAATAGCTTCTCGCAGATCGGGCCTAACGTCACTCCGCTTATTACAGTGTCACTGGAAAACTCCCTGACACTTTTAATACAAACGACTTCGTACTTCTCATAATGATGAAGGCATGCAAAATATATGTGACTGCCTCTACGCAAAATTTTTCGTAGTTACCACTAGCCTTTGAAATAAACAACGCCTTTCTTCAGCTTGCAGCAGAAGACAACTAGAATTTTATACATACAGATATTACACAAGAGGGAAATATCATATTTGACATACGTCTTGTTAAAGTTGTACAAAGACACTCCCAGCCACAGGGTTCCAAGCATTAGCAGTAAGAATAAGATACTGCTGTCTCTGTGACAGCCAGCAGTGACCTCCGCTGTACTGTTTACTACAGAAATCGCCGTCGGCACTGTGGCATTCAAACTTTCTCTTGCCCAGGATCCCCCTGAAAATATACAAACAACCGCTGTCACAAACTGACCCACGCGGGCTCTTTTTTGTACACGAACATATACACACATTCCCCTATTTGCCTCGTCTACTATGTGTCCCACTCTGCCCGAGGAAGACTGAGCTGAATTTATACGCTGCTGAACTTAGTAAAACAAACTTGTGATCACATTCGAGACACTATTGCTATTTCTCACAAAAGTTACTTGTTCAACAAAAATTGGCCATTGACTTACATACTTTCTTGATCCCTCCATATGCTAACATTAAAATATTTCAGCTGTCACTACATTCGTTACATTATTTCCACGCGGAGAAACTCTTTAAAGCTAACTTTCCAAGTGTATGCAGCGGGGTGATTGGAAAACATGGGAATGTGACTAGCTATTGTGAAACTACAAATGGTGTCACGTCCTCATAAATCTTCGTCGGAGCCAAGTCTTTACAATTTTTTTCAAAAGGTACCTCATGACCTATGCTTGACATTGTTCCTGTTGTTGTGTGAGAATAAGTAGGCCATAGAGACCAATAGGTTCTAAATTTATAGAAGTTATATAGTGGAGAAAACACGGATAGAACTATCTTGTCCTTTTTGCCCATACGATCCATTTATTTCCAGTCTATTATGTTCTCTGGGATTCCGAATCTTCCGAAAGGGAGTCCAAAGAGGAATCGAAATTAAGATCGAAACTGTTACTGCACAGAGGTAGAAGGAGAGGGAAGAGATGTTAAACTGTTTAATCCATAATAGAACTGGAACAGCCTCCACTTCGGACAGGCTGACACATGATTCACTTGGATTCAACCAAAAGACAAATTAGCTAACAGCCTACTACTACAGTATTAGAACCCTCGGCTGTAATAGCAAGGCCGAACGCTATAAATCTTGCATTCAAGATAACCAGATAGGCCAAGTCTTAATCTAGTTATTCCTTCCGATTAAATCCCGCGACACATTGGGCCTGAGGAATTGATTACACTTTACTTACTAGCTACATAAACAGACAGAACTGAAACTATTAGCTCAGGAGGAAACCATAATATGTAATCGACACAGAAACGCGAAAGAAAATGAATGAATAATGGTAGGGTATGAAGAAGCAATGCACTGTACCTGAGACCATGTAATCCGAATCGTTCCCACCCAAGCCATGAGACAGTGTAGTCCCATTGAAGTTCAGGCTTTTTTCCATATCACTTTTGCAATTGTAGTTCTCCTGAAAATCTGCAATTAGGAGGAAAATTTTCTATGTTTAGACCATTTACGATAATCGACTTGCTCTCCTTAAATAGTGATAAGGGTTGATTGCATACAGGCCACCCAAAGTCTAATACAAAGGCCAGAAAAAATCAGATGCCCGGGCTACGTTGAAACAATTTTGCCATATTTTGATAGGAAAAGTGTGCCAGAACTGATCCGGTGTTCGTAATGATTAACGTTTCAGCTGTTTCCGTAGCTATGTATTAAATCGATTCCATCTGCGCCTACGTAATTTCATCCATACGAATATCCTGAAATTCCATGTCATATCTGCTCCGACACTGACCTTATACTTGACTGCAACATGTCAGATTTACGGCTTAAAGGGTGGCACTGTTAGTTCAACGATGTTATCTCAATGCGACGACCCATGCAATAGCCTGTACTCTGGCAGCATTTGTGTAAGTTACGACAAAAATCCTCGGACTGAACACGTTTCAACACTGTACATCTATAAGCTGGACGTCGGTTGTTTCGGAAGCTTCGAATAGCTGAATATAGTTACGAAACTAATGCCGTCGGAGCAGATCGAATTTTCTATACGCACGCCACAGTAGTCAAGAGACAGTCAAGACAAGAAGAGGCCGGGGGACGAGAGACCCAGCCGTTACTAAAGCCGTTTCCTCGCAAGCTTGCAAGGCTATACAACAACTTCAACAGTTGCAGCGAAATCAGCTTTATCAATGG
>JAQFYD010001385.1:0-12391 GCA_034694225.1 Bourletiella hortensis
GCCTTGACTTTATTGCCTATTGGAAAGGGACGACAGGAACAGCCCAGAGCCATCAAGTGCAACACGTGAGAATACTACTTTATGTCCCTAGTGCACAGAAACGAACAATATTTTAACTAGCACAACTTGAACTATCTGACTGTGACAGAAAGAGCAAAAAGTTTAGTAGATAAGTCCGGGATGAATAAAAATAATGAATGATAGCGTGATAAAACGAACGCACACTGTATTATAGTACTGGGGAAGACGAAGGGCTCTGTAAGTATGAAATACAGTTCCAGAAAACTTTTGTTCTGAAAAGTAGTAACAGTTACCAAACTTCATCATTTAGCAATCAATCGCAGTAATGTGACTGGAAATCCAAAATTTCTGCCCATAAGCGCACACGGAATAAATTCGATTGGCTGTTGACTTTGTTTTCCAGTGAAAAAGACTAGGTAAAACATGAAACGGTAGCATATAGATGTATTTGATATGAAAACAAGTAAAAACAATTAAACTTCTCAAGCAGGTATGACTACTCATAAAATCCTTCAAGAACTGTGGCCGCCACGTGAACATGAGAGATATATTCCTTGAAACCAAGCGAAAAAGTTGTTTCTCAGAATCCCCGGCAAGCCAGGAAGGGAAGAAATAATAGAAAAGACATATGTAGAGTTTATAGCACTTATTTCTAGTCCCAAGTAGTGCTTTCGCAATTCTGTAAAGTAGAGAAATCTTATTTAAAGCTCCGAAATATTGTGCTTGCTCCAGTGACTAGCTATGAGTGTTCTTCAGATCTGTAAAGCTTGACGCCTCCGTAAATGAGGTTCCATGACGTGAGCGAATCCACTGTCCAGAGAGAAAGCACCCCGCTGGCTATTTGCAAGTGATAGTCCAAGTGAAATGGAATTCAAGGTTTGAGTATTTAAGGAATGTGATTAGCACTTTCTACCGTACATGGCAGTTTGTAAGCACAGCGTGGCAAAGCAAACGTGACCCTCGAATTTCCAATAAAGAGCTAGCAGTTGTGCTTCCGTGGAAAACACAATGAATAGTCAGCATAGCAACACATTGCGATTGTCCATGGGGGTCCATTATTCTCGGGCACATTCAGGCGAAAACGGATTACTTGTTCGTAGCGTGCAAGCTTGCCCAATCATCAAAGTTCCTGGCAGATTTGAAGACTGTGTATCGCTTTCATTCGGAAAGTTCATCTTGTGTAAGGCTTAGTGTTGTTTGATAGAATCTCGTGAGACCTTTTATTCAGTTTCTATGCTCTCTGTTGTCACTTTCCAAGTCATGGATCGTATTCTAGATGCGTTATTGGTAGTGAGTTCATTCAGTTGCTGAAGATATCCTGAAATTCTGAAAGCACGAAGGACCCTCTGGCGAGTATGGAAGAAATCTATGCCATGTTTCTGAACGTTGACTTTGTTGCCGAACAGGCGAGTTCACCAACGATGCTGGGCACCAACGCAGCGTACAGAATAGCCAGCAGATGGCTTTCGCCGCATGAAAGACTTTCTACAGCGAATGCTTACACGCGTCCACAAACTGAACGAGCTGCTCGTATATTAATGTTTCATCATAGCACCACACCGTTCTAAAAATCTTCTCGATCCTTATACTGTAATCGGATCGAATTAGCAATAAAACAGCTTGATTTAGGCAGATTTTCCGTTCGGTATCTACACATTGGCATGATTTGTGTTCCCTTTCCGTAGGCAAACATGGGATGGAAAATTTAATAAAGTAACAGAAAGGCGTGCGTGGGTTCAACGAATCGTACATTTTGGCGTGTAGTGGAAAAACCGGAAAATTTGTTAATTAAATCTTCAAAGAGTTATCGATTTCATAAATAATGATCACTTAAGGTCAGGTTGCTCAGTTAGGTTTGCGAGGTTATATGCTGCCGTTTCTCAATTAGCACAGCCCGCGTGTTTGCGGATTACGTGTCATTTCGCTGATTCATCTTGGAGCCGTTTAATAGCTGGGATCAACAGGGTGGCAGCAGCGAGCGTGGGAAGCACAAACCACTCACTTCAAGAGAGAATCCGAGAGAATCCGCATTTCTGTCAATAGTAATTAACCGATTCTGGAATTCACATTTGTGGCAAGTTGTACACGACACGGACAATGAAAGTTGAAATCATCAAGTCCGCCTACTTTCATGATGGAATCTTCAATCTTTTCGTCTATGCGAGCATGGCTTACGAAAAGTTACAGTTGAAGGGGCATTGTGTCATCATTGTGTCGGCGGCAGAGTATTCACAGCTGCCTCTGTTCCGAAACTTTCGAACTATTGTGAAATCCTGAAGCTTACAGCAGTAGACAGTACAAAACTCAATTCAAAGAAACATCCGCATCCTCTTAGCCCCTCACACTTCACGCCTCACAGTATGATGCAACCCTCTCCTTCTTTTACAACGTAACAAGTCACAAAAACTTTGCCTAAACTTTCTACTGAAAAACCCATAGAAAATTGGGTTCAGTGCGCAATTGCTATACATGAGTAAAAATGTAAGCGGAGTTAGAAAATGATTAGTGTCACTGTCAGCATCATACGAAGGTAAGTAGTTGAGACAAAGTTTCCGGATGTGATATGGTAGATTGAGCAGGGCAAATGTCAACACTATTAAAATCAATATCCGCACTGCATGTAAGCGTTGTTTCAGCTGGACTCTTATTGCTAGTATGGAACCGGTGGGATTTTCAGGGTGATCAACTCCTCTGGGTATTTTGGATCCATCAATGTAAATTTCCTTTGTTGATTTTGATTTTATGGAAGAACTTTTCTCGGAATCTACAACCAATTCTGTGGGCTTGTGAAAGTTAGAACAAAGGGAAGAATCGCTCCTGCTTCGAGGTATCATTCTGCAAGGCATTTGAATCTGTGGCCAACTAGACCTCGAACGATTTCCTCTAATCGTTTTTCTCAATTTTCCCTCGTGCTTTTGTTCTTGTCGCAGAACGGCCGCTCCCTGGAATTCAGAAGCTTGCTGTGAGATTTTTGTGGCAAAATCTGTACGGGAAACCTGTAGACATAAACATGTTTAACTTTACAGCTACTACTGAATACGTTATCCGGGTGCATATAAGCACTGGCTAAAGCTCACCTTTGCGGGATCTATCATGCTAATTTTCATCGACAAAGTCCCATCTGTTTGATGAGACAGACTGCCGCAAGGTACACTGGGGGTACTTTCAACATCATAGAGAATAACAGTTTTGGGAGTAACATTGGGCGTTACACTTCGTCGCTGCCTTATGCTGGCCCGTAATAAAGAGCTTGTATGCAAATGGTGAGCAATTTTTGCATATAAAACACTGATCACTGTCAATGGGAACACATACAACAGGACGAAATAAATTGTATCTGCCATGGCAGAGTCGTAGAGCGTTTTTCGGGGGATGCAAATCTCAATTTTACTCCTGGCCACGCGAATCTTTATGGTTCCAAAGTAGTACAGTCGTGGAGAAGCAATCCCTGCGCTCATGATCCATAGCAGGCTGATCACCAGCTGCAACAAGGCAAAAACGTATCGCACCAGCTGCTATTTGAAGGCCTATAGTTATGACTGTGTTACTTACTGCAAGTCTCCCCAAAGTCATTTTCTGCCGGTAAGGGAAGGGATGCAAAAGTACGAAGTATCTCTCTACTGCAATGACAACATGGATAAGGATTGAAGCCGTATGACAGAGGCTTTGAGTAAAATGATGCATCCGGCACATGAAGTCACCATAGAACCAGCTTTAAACAAAAACAACAAACGGCGCTCATAATCTTGCCAATCACTTTCACATGAAGCAAACGAGATGACTAATGAGATTTGCCGTTTCCGTAAAGGATTTCATTTCTTTCACTAACAGCCCATTACCCTAATTGAAGCATCCAAATTCCAATTATTAAGGTATTAGTATTTCTCTTAAATAATCCCAGGATTTTCTTACCTCTCATATAAGTATGTTGTGAGGGATTGGTAGATACAGAAAATTCCGACGCTCAGATTGGCAAATGCCAAATTCCCAACAAAAAACTTCGTCACGTTGCACATCCTCGAGTGAAACGAGATGACGACAAGGACCGCCAAGTTACCTTAAGTCCAATCAATGAATTATCTGTCATTAGTCATAATGTACAGAATATCGACCGTAGATATTCTCTGTATTTCACAATCAGCTATACAATCATTTATGAAGGAGCAAACGTGCGTTATAAATGTTCAAAATGTTCACGACATGCGTTCATAGCTGAGTAAATTTGACGGACAGCTAGACACCGGCTCCATTCATTTGTACACGAAAGCCTGAGTTTCATTCATGGAGAAAGCCAAAGTGAAAGTTCGCTTACCGAAAACGCACAATATGAAGACAGCACTGTATAGAAGTATGAACAAACTCCTCACGCGTGGGTCGTCAAATATGTGCTCATCATTTCGGGAAATAACTGAGTTGGAGAGATTTCCGGCCGACAAGACCATAATGCTGTCTACAACAGGTTAAATACGGGTTACAATGTATACATAGTACAAGCAAAGTTTACCAGAAACGTGACAGACTTTAAAATCACACTTTGTCCCTGCAATATTTGCTCATTCATGAGCCCTACAAAACGTTGTGCTAAGCAAAAAGAGAAAGCCTTCCAGCCCCCAAAGAAGTGGCAGTTGCAAGTTAATTGAAGAGTCCTACCCAACGGGCGAAAAGTTTCGCCAAAGATCATTGAATACTCTGAGAGTATTGTATTTACTTTGAGTTTCGCTTGTTTTTGTTCACCCTTCTTGTTCTTCTTGAAATGAAGTCGAAATAATAAAAATTAAGACAAAATGAACTTCAATAAGCTAGCACTGAAACACTGCTGTGAAACTACAAAAACCCGTAAGATCTATTAACTTTCAACGTGAATAAGGGCTTACTTTCTGTTTGATTGTCTTCCATAGCCCTTGCTTATTTCCGGCCGTCCATATCCTGCTGGCGTATAAACAGAGTTGTCACAGTTGCTCTCCGAACCATGAGAGAGACGAAGAGGTTATGTGTCCTGTAAGAGCGGCGGCAGGAGAATATACCATGGAGGCTTGAGGATTGGACTGTCGGCCAAACACAAGTTTCCGCTGACGGCTGGGATCCTTTCACAGGTCTCTGAAGCCTATACGGTCCATGGAACTACTTTATAGCTACATGTTTTGAGATTGATGTTGAGACATAAAGTAGCGTACAGGCTCAGTCTCGTTACTTCCATCGCATTTCTTTTGTAACTCATTCTCTTTCGTACGGTGTGTAACATGAAAGCTCTGTTTTCATGTGAAGTCCACTAAAAGGGCGGCATTTCTTATTATTTTTGAGTGAAATTCTCTCAGGTGCTTATGTGCGTACTTTGAGGGCTCGTGAAGAGGAAAAATGTTTTGTCCGTCTTTGAAAACGAGTACTAACTTGCCCACGGTAGCATATACTGACTCACAAAAAATGGGCACAATTTATTTAGTACTCTTCATGCATACATGATTCATACTCACCGTTACCTAGTTGACAGCATGAAGAAGGTAGCGGGACGATTTACTTTGTAGGTTCTAATCAACTGTAATTTTGCAAAGCCCAGGGTGAACGTAAGTATCCATAGTTCAGGACATTTTGAGCAATTAATTCATTACGCCATTACTAGGTCTTATGTCCGGTGTGCTCTTAAAACCTCAAAAAAGACAGGACTTCATTCGATGCAGTATTTAGAGGTACAAGAGTTCCTCGCTAAGTGTTCTTTTAGATCAAACGGTCTTCACCTGACTTCTACGCAGGCTGAAGTTATTCATGTTGCGATCTTAACAAGTAACTTCAGGTTTGAGATAAATTGCTCGAAACGATGCTTGAATTAATGGGAGCCGTATGTTACGTAAATTTTACTGAAATTAAGAGCAATAAGTTACCATGGCTAGGCGTCCATGGCGGCTGGAGTTAAGCAACACTTCGATAGAAGCAAACGTTCCAGCAATGTAGATTTGCCCATTTACTTTTGAATCAATCAAAATTGGAAGGCTGGCATGTATACGTTCCTTCCTCGATTGCGTGAATGCCGAATAATGTGACTGAACTGATAAAACATGAATGTATCTATGAGTCCTTTTAAAGCTTGGAGGGGCATTCACGCGTTTAAGTGCAGAAGCAGTTACTTTTCCTGTCAGTAAATTCTTAACTCAAGGTTGCACTCTGCAGAGTGCATGAAGGCCCAAAGGATCTCAGTCCCACACGAGAGAAACCAAAGCAACGGTGCACCATTCGGTACAATTCTCTTTACTTTGCAAGACGCTTCCGAGTGCTTTCAATCAACCTTCAACCTTCAAGCATGACTGGATCTGAGTTTTATTGCATGGAAACAAGAATTTACGGCCGATATTTCTGATGGGATGGAAAAATTGCAAGAATGCCCCATGCGCTCTTCACGCATAAAATACAGGGTACTGCACGTAGACTGAAAGCACACGTGCTAACATACAGTAGCACTGACTCGCTTATTTAATTTGACAGCATACATTTTGCATCCTCGATAATAATAAAAATATGGACGTTCTGCTGATCAATTGAATGCAGAAAGATTCCGATACACCCTGCTATTTTAATAGCTTTAAAGGTTTCCGTCAGTTGCCTCGTAGGACCATGGGAAGTTCCATCGCATGCTTATTGCTACTTAGAACAACTAAAACTGTAAATCTCCAAAACTGCCACGTTCTTTATGCGATGAAAGGGAGCTTAAGAGCACCTCGTACGCTTGCTTGGCTTTTACCGCAACGCATCATCTGCATGACTTTCTCCAGCAAAGTTGCTTCAATCTTTGCGGGGCACTCTTCGATGATACTAATGGCAAAAGTACATGCTCCATTCACAAGATTTAGAAGGTAACAGTACTTGTAGCAGACAGGGAATACTAAGATGAAAAGTTGACTTTCTTATAATCCTCAACCCGTAGAAAGTGGAACGGCTGCGTCATAGTATACGATGAAGACACTCTCAGCTGCATTAAGTATGCTGGGTACTGGGTACGAACTTTTTTAATTTTGTATCTCGCCCGTCCAGTAGTTCGATTGGGAAATCTTTACAGTCCTGCTGTCTTTGGTTACAACAGATGGAATGCTGTGCATTTCCTACTTTCAAAATCCTGTGATACACATCTGCTAGAATCCACGGCTAATAAGGCAAAGGTAGCCTTGGCTGGCATGGTAGACAGCAGTTAGGGAAACTACCGCATTTCCTCTCATAAGCGCCGGCCTCCATTAATCGCCGGGGTCATGAATGGTTCGAAATAATAAGCGCCGGGTCTCTATTAAACGCCGGGGCGCTTATTGGAGTTAAATGTAGCCTGTGTGTTACAAGTCAAGTACGACGCAATTTCATATACCTTCAGAGGGTTTCTGGGTCAAATAATGATGCTTTCAGCTTGAAATCACTTCATAAGCTTAAAATTTTCGGTCAATTTGCCTAAGCCAGGCCTTTTCATTCTAAAATTTGAGTGAAATTTTGTTTGCAACAAAGAACGAAATAATAAGCGCCGGGCCTCTACTAAACGCCGGGTCTCTTTTAAGCGCCGGGGGTTGAAGGATTTTGAAATAATAAACGCCGAGGCGCTTATGAGAGGAAATACGGTATGTGGAAAAATTGCACCCGACAAGTTTTTTGCAAAGTTGCACACCTCAATCTGCAGACTGACAGAAGCCCAGCAGCCGCAGTAGACTCATATGAGTTTATTTTTGTAAAGTCCTGGAACGTACATTAGACCACGAAAATTAGTGTTCCCCTAGAATGGGCTCCACGGACAGCAGCTGCCAACCCGGAGATCCTTAGCTCGAAAGTTCAGGAAGAAATAAGTTTTATAAGGTTTCTTTGATAGCCGACAGCATGTTGGCATGTTTCATGAATTTTATTTATTTGCTCGAATAGAATTCACTTAAAATCTTCTGTAGGATTACATACAATGATTAAATAGCGAACGAATAATACGAATCCGGTAAGTTTTTACAATCGAACGATAAGAAGTCCCAAAACAAAAATAGTTTACTCTACGACTAAAATCAGTGACTTTTCTTCAGACCTTCATTTCAAAAATATCCCCATCGTTGGTTTTCAAAGTTTTAGCACAACTCTCATCAGTCCTACTGCTTAAAAATTTACAGCGCAAGTTCTACGAATTTTTTTATTCTTCTTGGCAAAATTTGACAGCTCCATACACATCCCGGTAGGTAACTCTCTGAAGAAAGGTATTGATCACATTCATTTCAGTGCCTTCGGCATTGCTAGTGACGGCTTTTGTTGTCAGAAGCATCAGCCACTGCATAATCTGCAATTATAAGTAACAAATAATATTAAAAACAAATAAAATAAAAAAAATTAAAACTAAGTAATCATAATAATTTCAGGGCCATATCACTCAAAGTAACTTACATCGAAATCGTTCACAGCTTCACGTCCCTTTTGCAGCCAATTTCTCGGTCCCCACAAAAAGATGTAACAAACTGTAGCAGCGAGTTCTGACTTAAGTCGTTGTTGTGGGTTCTTTCTAAGCAGACCTTTCACAAGCCTTTGGAACAAAGACGGCACCTCCGTTACGTCAGGAAGATCCTCTTCAGAGTAATCTTTGGACGACAACTGGTTATAGAAAGGGTTCTCAAGTCCAAAAACTTGATAAGCAATGGCCCCCACTGCCCACGTATCTGAATGTTCATAGCTGAGCCATTTATAAGGCCCTGGTGTGGCAGTCAGCAGCTCTGGAGCCAAAAGAGCAACGTTGCCACCGATTTCCACGTCGTAAGATTCGTAACGCAGTTGCAAAGGAGCATCCTTTGATGCGAGGCACAGTCCGAAATCAGTAATTACAATATGTGGGTAGCTGACTTGTTTCACGAGGAAGTTATCTGCCTTCAGGTCTCTATACCACAAAACGAATTATGCTTCTAACTCAGCAAGTATAAAATATTACTTCATCAAGATAGGACTGCAGAAATACCTGTGAGCTATTCCCTGCCTCCGCAAATGAGAAACACCTTCAAGCATCTGAGCTAGGATCAATACACGCTGACGGAGATTCAGGTCTGTATTCTGCAAATATGACTCCAAATTATCGTCGTATCTGCAAAAAAATAGCACACAGGATATCAGAAATTACCTTCACTAAAACTGTTGCTATTAGCTTCTAAACACATAGATGTGAACGTCATAAAGATAGCAAAATGAATACTTACTTCGCCATGACGACGTACATCGTCATATTCCTCCCATACCCACTCAAACTCTGTGGCAGAGCATCGGGCCAATGTTCCAAAGCTCCTGGTAACGGCTTGTTCCTACTGGTCAACACACACTTGATGTCCACGATATTGGGATGCGGAGAACATTTTCTGAGGTCACCAAGATCCAACCCCTTAATCCTCTGCTTTGCAGGTACCAGTTCACGCATCATTCCTCTCAAGATCGTAGCTGAATTTGACTGGTGTGAAAAATTGAACATGACTTTGACTGCGACATCCTCCCCGTCCAATCTGGATTCGTAAATCGCACCACACTGGCCTTTCCCAATATAACGCAGAGGACCAAGGGCCGGTTCTGCTTCTAGTTCCTCCAATTCTACTTCATCCACAACAAAAGTTTCCTTCGCCGGACGAAGAGTGTTCTGCAAACCAAAGAATACATATCAAAATTAAAGAACACAATTTAAAACTGTTCACAATTCTACGACTATAATGTTAAATAACTTACGCGAATCTCGGCGCAAATTTCTTCGAATTCATGTTTCTCCCTCAGCAACTGACCTCCACTGACAAGCCCAAACCCGACCAAACCAAGTGCTGGACGACCACCATGTGAAAATCTATTCTGGAAAAGTCGAACGAGGTTGCTATTCCTCTTCAGAGCATTTGTAATAAAGACTTCCCTGTAATCAATAAAAACAACAAATTAGTACTCATCATCAAAACTGCGCAATAACATTTATCAGTACCATACAACAACAACAAAATGTCTCACCTCACAGTTCCAGCAACAGAATTAAGAAAGGCTTGAAAGTAATCCCCATGGGGATTTTGTTTAGTCAGAGCAACAGCATTTACAGAACTGTTGTTATTACGATTCGCTCTGACAATTTTCTGTTGCTGTTGCTGCCCTACCTTCTTCCCAATTGTCAATTTTCTTTTCAGCAATCCCTGTCTAAACACAAATGCGTGTCGAACAAATCGCTGAATGATCGAAATCATATCGAAAGGTTGTAACAATGTAGGTTGCGATCGAGCACAAAATGTCGATGACACGGGTATTTTTAATTTAAATTTCACAAGAGAAAATGTAGACATTTTATTACATTTTCAATATGAAGTCTACATTTTGAACGAAACCGCTCTCTCAATCCATCGAGGTCTCCTCCGCCTCGAACAAAGTCGGCCAAAGCCAAAGAGCTTTATTTTTGTGCAGTGACGACAACGAGCAAAAGTCAGTATCTTGAAGGTCACGGGAAAGTTGTTGCTGTTTTTCTCAGCCGCTTGAACGTAGCAGAACAGATATTTATAATTAATTGCATCCTTTGGATTTTGGATCCATCCATTGCATCGAGTGTTTGTAAACACAAGCCGGCATAACTTGTATTTTTATTGCTTCTGCAGGTCATATGATTCACCTTCTTCAGCATGTGTTCTATAAAAAGTTCCACACAAAAGTGTGTTGTATGTTGTGCTGAGATTGATTCCTAAAAAATGCATGAGAATTGTGAAACGCGATGATTCAGTTTGGACTTCGAAGCAGCCTTGGGCTTGGTAGAGGGCGCAGCAGCCGTTGGGTAGGTAGAGGGCGCACCGCATTCGTCCAGTCCAGAAGAGTATCTGTGTGAGAAAATTACGATGATCAGGTGCGGATTTACGGGGGGCAAAAGGAGCACTTGAAACCCCCTTCATCTGCACTCCACTTGCGAAAGTCAATGTGGAATTGTCCTGAAGAAGAATTCGGTAGTAAACTTGCGGGTTGGTGATGGTGATGGGTCTTGGCCAGCAGCATTAAGAGTCGAAGAGCATATTGCAGCCTTTCTTTCTTGGGAATCCGAATCCGCCGAATGAGCAGAAAGACTCCGCAAGATTGGATCGCCATCTCTCTCCCATACATGCTGCTAGTAGGGGCACTGAGGCACTGACGATAGGAGCATGCTACGTGTTGGATCCAACGATGAAGCAGCTCCTGTACACAGCTCTCCCTGCTAGCTATCAGAACTGGTTGACATTCGGAATGTGCCTTCTGGGGACTCTCATGGGAACAGTCGCTCCCGTATGGCAAGTCCAGATCATCGCATTTGACCTCGTCTTTGAAAATCTGGAATGTATCATCGAATCTGCAGCATTGCCGTCAGATTTCCTAAGTTCCATCTCAAGCACTAGTATTGTACTGAGGCTTCAACGGATCAAGTTTTTTACCTTAATATAGGCGAACCAATGGTTATTTTGAGATGAAAGGCACGTGTCTGCATCTGCGAGGCCTCCAGCTATACATCACACTGCTGAACATTGTCAATCTACAGCTGATATTCACATGGAAGATGCTTTCGCTTGGTACATGCATATTCAGTGGCTACGCAGCCATAGCACACTTTAAGGAGCATCCTGCGTTCGGGGTCATGTACTACGTACTATTCTCCGATGGAGCTATATTGTACATGCTCCTGTATGAGAAAGCCTTCGAGGCGCCGGTGCTGTTCCAAAGGGCAAAATCTCTAATAGGACTGCAGGCCGGTAGACTTCGAAACAAGGTTGAAAGGAAACTGGCCCAGAAAATAGTCATGTCTGTTCGACCGGTTGGTATCAAAGTAGGGGAGTTTCATACACTAGAGAAGATCTCAAGCCCCCTATTCATTGGTTATGTTCTCAACAACGTTGTGAGCATGCCTGTAGCATACGGCTAAAGTAAGCGGTGACCAAAACGTAAAGCCGGGGAAACATCCCAGCCGATCAGCTTAAAATGTAGCCAACCCCTTTTCAAGCTGCGTTCATATAAGGTGCTGTCAAGTTACCGTTGTTACCCTGAGGCACCCACTTTTTGCCATTTGTGCACATAACTAATGGTTTTCGAAGTAACTTACTGCAATTCAAA
This sequence comes from Bourletiella hortensis, assembly GCA_034694225.1. Taxonomy (NCBI): domain Eukaryota; kingdom Metazoa; phylum Arthropoda; class Collembola; order Symphypleona; family Bourletiellidae; genus Bourletiella; species Bourletiella hortensis. The sequence continues at coordinate 12,082 of JAQFYD010001385.1, forward strand.
GCATGGTGGACGGCCAACAGCATGGACACGATCATGCCTTAAGTGCCCACCCAACAGAGTGAACAGAGTTTCTGTCTTTTAAAAGATTTCTAGATGCTTAAATTGAGGGGGTTGAAAACTTAGAAAGCCGGATAGGGGTACACTGTATTTAGCGAATTTTTGGACCTTTTCATGCAATACTTTGAGTAAGCAATAAATTTTGAATGCAACCGTGGATTCCGTTTTCCTATGTAAGGCCGACCAGACGTCCTGATTTAAGTAGGACAGTCCTGATTTCAGGGGTCTCGTCCTGCTAGAATCTTTTAGGGTC
>JAQFYD010001386.1:0-12388 GCA_034694225.1 Bourletiella hortensis
ATTAATTCACACAATTGCGGTGTAATTAATTGTCTATTAAGTTATTGTCAAGTGACCTACAAAAATGGGACGGAAGGTTGATTGGGCCGAGAGGCCAAAACGGGGTCCTGGAAGAAAGTCTAAAAAACAGCCTGAACCCAAGTTTCCACAATTGGCCGAGGAAGGTAAGAAGATCATGATGAAAAGCGAACAGTTGTTGATAAACGTGCAAAGTTTTATTAATAACATGATTTGAACGCATTTGTATTTTTAGATGCAAAATCTAATGCCTTAAAACAAATTAGCAAAAAGCGTCCCCAGAAAGCAGTGGAAGCTCCAGTCAAGGTGAAAAAAGGGAAATTGGCTGAAAAAGAGCAGGACTGGTTAAAATTCAAGACGGAAGGAGGGAAGAAGGAGCAGAAGCAGCCTTTGTTGAAACGACCCAAAAAGGCATCGTCAGCTTCGCCAAGTGATGATGCTGAAAGTTTTCATGGAAGTGAAGAAGATGACGATGACGAGGAAATTCCTGATGATGATTTTGATGTTGATGATGAAGAAGATGAGGACGAGGAGGAAGATGAGGTGGAAAATCCGAAAGAGGAGGAGGAAGTATCTGAAGAGGATGAAGACTCTTCAGATGAGGACGATGATAATGACGAGGACAAAGATGATGAAAAAGACGACGGTGGCGAAGAACTTTTACCATTTGAGAGGAAAGCAGCAAAATTGAAGAAGCAGGCGGAAATCGACAAGTAAGTCATCTAGCATCCAGGCTGTACAAATTTATCCAGTCGGTGCTAATTCAGAAAATGATAAATTAAATAAATTCCAGAGCCCTAGAAAGTGCGGAACTTGAGTCCCAAGCAAAGGATAGTGAAGCATTCAAGTTTCCTGAGCCTGAGGAGGAAGAAACTTATGATCGTGCATTGATTGAACATCGGATTCGGGAAGTAATTGCTACACTTTTGGATTTTAAAAATAAAAAGGAGGAGGGCAGGTAATTATTTTTCTATTTCCAGTCCGCATCCATTAGCTACATGGATGTTGGTCAACGAACCATTTGATTTTTTGAATACAGATCGCGCTCAGAATACACCGAACTGCTACATCGTGACCTGTGTCGATTTTATGGCTACAATGAATTCCTCATGGACCGCATTATAAATATTTTCCCATTCGGCGAACTATTGGATTTCTTGGATGCAAACGAAGCCCCGCGTCCTTTGACCATTCGAACCAACACGTTGAAGACCCGAAGGAAGGAATTGGCCCAGGCATTGATAGCTCGCGGTGTAAATTTGGATCCTGTTGGGAAATGGTCCAAAGTTGGCCTTGTCATCTATTCCTCTCAAGTGCCCATCGGAGCCACGCCAGAATATCTTGCTGGACATTATCTAATTCAGGGTGCGGCTAGCTTCCTACCTGTTATGGCACTTGCTCCGCAAGAAAATGAAAGGGTCTTGGACATGTGTGCTGCTCCTGGGGGAAAAACTACACATATTGGTACTTACTTGAAACAATTATTATTCTTCCCGCAACGCATCCGTAATGCAAGTCAGTGTTGTGTAAACGGTTTTTTTCTTAATATTAATTAGCTTCCCTCATGAAAAATACGGGCGTTCTGTTTGCGAATGAATTCAAGAAGGAGAGGACCAAGGCAGTTATCGGTAATTTGCATCGGATGGGTGTGAAAAATGCCGTGGTATGCAACTATGATGCACGGAAATTTACGGACGTGATGAAAGGCTTTGACCGCGTCCTCCTGGATGCCCCTTGCTCAGGTACCGGAGTCGTTTCCAAGGACTCTTCCACGAAAACACAAAGGGATAAAATTGACATTCAAAGAAATGCTACCAAGCAGAAGGAACTTATCATCACGGCCATTGATTGTCTCGATGCTGGCTCACCTACTGGAGGAGTTTTAGTCTATTCCACATGCTCAATCCTGGTCAGTTGCTCTGTCTTCTTCAGCCCTGTCAGAATTTAGTGCAGTAGTTGCTTGCAAAAGTACTCATGATGTTTTTTTCATTTATTTTACAGCCGGATGAGAATGAAGCAGTAATAAATTATGCTTTGACCCGACGAAATGTCAAGTTGGTCCCAACTGGACTTGATTTTGGAACTCCGGGCTTTACTCGATTCCAAGAGAAAAGGTCAGTCGTCCATATTCTGTTTGCTTCTTTCTTCATGATGATTTTCATGTGCATATGAGTGAACATTTTCCTGTTTTCATTTTAGATTTCATCCCACATTAAACCTGACTAGAAGATTCTACCCTCATACACACAACATGGATGGATTTTTTGTAGCCAAATTAAAGAAATTTAGTAATTCCATCCCGACAGCCAAGAAAGATGACGAGGAAGAGGAGGAGGTGGGGGGTGAGTCTGAAGAGGCGGAAGGAAGAACAGGAAGTGAAGAAGATAATGCGGGGACATCTAAATGAAAAAAAAAATATTATTTTATCTTTTTGTCTTGTTTTTCTTTTCATTGCGATGAAATAATAATTAAAAGTTTCGTTATTTCTCCGAAATTTGATGTTCTCGTGTAAATATTAATATAATAATTTTGAATCCAGTGTCTTGGAAAGTATAGTACAGGGTAACTCATTTATTGTGCAAACGGCTCGCGATTTTTTTGAGGTCACAACACTTGTGCGCCACCCTGTAGCTGCGGCTCGTTCGCGCGGAATTCATATGTCCAAGCAGCCGGGTGCTTACTGTTATGCTGTTGTATCAAATTGTGTTCGTTAATATAGAAGCTCAGCTCATGTTCGAGCGTTCCTTTATCTTTTGTTGCAATTATACAGAATAGTAATTGTATTTAAGAAAAGCAGTTGAATTATTTCTAAAAAGCATCATTATTCGTACTGATTCCATTAGTATTTTGATGGAGTCAGGCAAAGGTGGAAAAGGTGAGGCAGCCAACGCCAGTTCGACCGAAGAGGAAATACTAAAGCAGGACGTGAAATCAGCCCTGGAAGAACATCTAGCTCCTGAACAACTTGTGAGTTTACTGAATAAATTTATTCTTTTATAAAAAATACAGTGGAAAAATTACAGTAATTATGACTACTACTAGTTTTCATCTATTTGAAATTCATGAGTAGTTTTCACCCAGGCTGACCCCAAAGGGTCAACAATAGGCTCGGTCATTGTCCACTCCAAGTATTTCACATTGTTGCAAGTGTCGACTAATATAATTGTGTGGGTCCTGTGAGTAATTGTTGGTCAATGTTAATTTGCTGGCAGAATTAATTAGAAAATTTTGAAAATGTCTTGTTTTCTTTCCCTTTACTACTACCTTGACCCGTAATTGTTCCAAGGAATATGAACAAATCGACTACTAATCCCTTGAGCAAATTCCTTTGACCTGGCATCAGCCATCTTGCTCATTGATGGGTCAGGATAATGTCTAAGGAATAGAACAACGAAATAATTTTTGACTTGATTGAATCATTTGAATTCTTGTAGAACATCAGAGGTAGAGCTTCACTTTTCGGTGGATTTCAGAATTTTTAGTACACCAGAAATCAATTTGTCCTCGTCACTTTTCTTGGTATGTGTTCTGATCAGGTTTTCAAACTTGATGTGACCATCCTTGACCTTGAGGAAGGGTGAATTGTAAGGAGAATTTCCGAAACTGTGAACTTGATCAGCTTTCAATTTTATTCCAAAATGGTCAGTCAGACTGAGAGGATCGGCAGGGTCCAATTTTGGTGAATAGTTTGAAAAATAGTAAATTTCCGGTTCGTTCTCTTTCCCGCTAGAAATTGATGGATTTTTTTAAATAACGGCTGTTGAAATGAGGTCAGCATTGTTATTTTGTTGTTGGATTTACTTGACCAGGTCAACAGTGAGCAGGTTGAAGCTATGATATCTCTCAGCCGCATTTTGGCGTTTCAGTTGAGTTGCATACTCAAAACCGGTGAGATTCGAGGTCAAATAGTTTGTGACTAGGCTGTCAGCAAGGTCATTCATTAGAAAATCAAAGAAAAAGTTTCAAAGGGTGTTTGCAAGGTTCATCTTACAATCCTCTGCCTAATTTCGGTTCCGTCGATGGTGTTGTTGATGATGAGCTCGGTTTTGGTGGCATATTAAGCAATGCTCCAATTTTGCCTTGATCTTTATTCATCCCCAACCACGTACCTCCTTCCTTTCCAGGCTCTGCGTCTTGACCTTTGACATGACGTAGAAAAAGAAATAGATTTTTAGTTAGGATAGCTGTTGTTTCTGTTGTATTATAGGAGAACAGTGTCGTAAATATATGCAGACTTGCTCAATAATTTTGTTCCACCCTTCTCAAAGGGTGGAAAGTAGTTTTGTGCAACGCTGTACCTCCAAAGATGTGGTATTGAGGTGGCCATAAGTGAGCGATTTTCGAAGGTCTGGAATACTTTTCATCCCGATTTGCTCCCAAAATCAACTTGTACTCCCCATCGTCGTCCTCCCCCCTTCCTGTCCATAGAAATAAAATGCACATTATTCGGAATTGATCGAATAAGGATGATGGTTGGTGATCAAGAAGATATGTCTGTGAAATGCTCTGTTAAAAGGAAAACTTTCAACTCGTTGCATGACGGGGAATTTCTGGTCCTTTTATGGTGTACTTTGTTAACGCCTTCATCATCATCGTTATCCTTCCATTAATTTAACCTCCCATGAACCAGGTTGTTGTTTCTGTTATTATTATTATTACTGCGATTATTTACAAAAGGAAAAACGTGTCCTTATCTCCTCTGTATGCATATGATGCCGTAAGTTCAAGTATAATAGTGGATGCGTAAGCTAAAAATAAATGGATTCAGTATTTATTTGAGCTCACTCACACACAGCTTTCGTATTGGGCAATAGCATGTAGCAATAATAATAATGCATAAGCTCTTGCCTGCGAAGTTAGTCGTAGATTTGGAATATTTATTTGTATTCTATGATGTGTAAGAAAGAAATGTGTGAGGGAAGATGTGCCACTTGGGAATGACAATAATTGAATCTAATTATCATTCCCAGTTCAAGGTCAAACAACAGTGACTGCACTCTGACTCAAGCTCATTCTGCCGTCAGTCTCATATGCATGCCATGTTTTTAATAATATTTTTTTGTTTGCAGGATATCAAAGCTGACGTGGGTTGCGGAGGAAGTGCGAAGCTTGAGATATTCATTGTCTCGGGAAAATTTGAAGGCTTGCCATTGTTAAAGAGACACCGTGCAGTTCAGCAGGCAATTTGCTCCATTTCTGACTACGACAGAAGAGTCCATGCCATAACTATTTCAAAATCCCTCACGCCGGCACAGTTTCAAGAGGCGAAGAGTAAGTAGCTAAGTAGTGGACAACAGTCATTATGGCAGAAGTGATCAAAATTTCCGCACCCGGCAAAGTTATTTTACATGGAGAGCATGCCGTGGTGTATTACAAACCTGCAATTGCAATCAGCGTTGCATTATTTACCAATTTGCAAGTAAGTAGAAAAGCCGACGGGGAGAAAGAAAAAGTAAACTTGAAATTTGATGAAATTGGATTGGATGTGTCCATTCCGTTAGAGGATGTGAAAGGATTACAGGAAAAATTGGGACCTAATTATAGGTAAGTTGACGCATCAGGTTAAGCTATTTGCTCCCAGCTGTACTCTTTTAATGCATGTGTGACCATTGTCTCTGTTTTTGTAGATATAAAACACTCAGTACATACAATTCCATCCCATTGGACAGTGAAAGTGTTGAGGTGATCCAAGATTTTCTGAAGAACCAAGTAAAATTTAGGCCGACAGAAAATGCATCCATTGCGTCGTCGCAGTTAAAAGCCGTGGAAGCCTTTCTAGGTATATATGCAGCCATTTTTGATGAGCAGTTGGAACCCTTGTTGTTCAATATAAAGACGGATTTACCAGTAGGATCAGGATTAGGAAGTTCAGCTTCCTTTGCCGTCGCACTAGCTGCAGGTATGCTGATTTCCACAGGCAGAGTTTCTACCAAGTTGGATCAAAATGGGGATAAGGACCAAGTGAGTAAATAGTGTATAAAACGAATGGCATTGAAATTTGAAATGCAGTTTGGAATTTTGATGGATTGCAGATAAACCGGTGGGCGTACTTTAGCGAAAAATTTGTTCATGGCTCTCCCAGCGGTATTGATAACTATGTGACGACCTACGGCGGTGCTGTATTTTTCCAGCGTCAACAAAATGGCCAAGCTGACCAAGTTGAGAGGCTAGAATGTCCTGAGATTCGAGCCTTGTTAGTTGATACTAAAACTCCTCGATCTACACATGCTATCATACAGAAAGTGAGTTAATTAATAATAATTATCCTTACTGTTACTGCATGGCGAATTATTGAAGATTTGGAGTAGAAAATTAAAATGTATGTATTTCCCATGGCAGACAAAGGCCATGAGAGAGGAGCAGCCTGAAGAATGGCAGAAGATCATGAATGAAATTGGCCAGCTTGTGACGGAGGCAGCGAGGGGCATAAAGAATAATTCTGTGCAGCCGGAATTTTTTTCACAGAATCATAAATTACTGCAAGCCATTGGAGTTTCGCATGAAAGACTGGACAGAATTGTAGAACTTGCCAAGTCTCATGGATTTCATGGGAAATTGACTGGAGCCGGGGGTGGGGGCTGTGCTTTTGTTTATGTTCCGGCCAAAGGACAAGAAGATGATGAGTCAGTGACGAGTTTGAAGGAGAGTTTGACCTCTGAGGGATTCCCCTTTTGGGATACCAAGTTGGGTTGTGAGGGTGTGCGTGTAGTAAATTAACTTGTTTTTGCCTCTTTCCTTACTGTGTTACTCTGATTTATTAAATATGCCAACAACATGGTAGTTTATGACTCGGTCTGCTGCTTGATTGTCAGATCTTGGATCTCCAAAGTCTCCAAATTCCACTGCTGCGGTGGGAATCGGTAAAAATCTTTATGGCGTGTTTGGCCGAGCCGGGTGCAAATGTGACGCCGTAGCCACCATGTCCGTAGTTGTGTATCACCTGGAAATATTGTCAAAGGTTATATTTTTTGAACTGAAAAATGCTTGCTATGAACATGGCGAGTCAGCTTTAGCAGGTAAATGAAAATAATAAAGGGAAATTCAGAAGAGAAATAATTGTACCTTAACTTGTCCTCCTCCAGCAAGTTTAACGACCTCTAATTCAGCTCTGACCCCACCATCCCTATATGGTCTCAGTCCAGCCCATTCACGAACGACTTGAGCAGCTTGAAGATTGGGCAAAAGTTGTGTACAGCGTTCCCAAATACCCGCCGAATCATGTGGATCTGGTGTGGTATTATAATTGTCAAACTGACGGGTTCCACCTAGAGTCACAGTGTCCATCCCGGGGATAATGTACGTGTCGGTGTTGGAATAGTAAAACATTTTAATCCAGGGGGCTTTCACCTGCAAGAAATCAGTAGTTTTTCCAGCCCCGTGTCATAATTATGCTTGCCATCGTTAAAAAACACAGATTTTTCATTATACCTTGTACACTTGTCCTCGAATAGGAACCACACTGTCATCATTACAAAGCCATTTAGCCCCAAGACCAGTGCAGTTGAACACATAGTTATAGTCACTCAACTCGGACCAATTCTCAACTCTAGCTTTCTTCACATTCTTCAGTTTACCTTGAAGCCTGAGATGATATAGTAGCTGTCATTATTACTCAAAAAAATTCCATACTAAAATCAATCAATAGCACTAAAAATCCACCTGCTTCCAAGCCATTTCAAATGTAAGCTTGAATCTATAACCATTGTCGTATAGTAAGAACCGTACTCCCATTCTCCGGGACAGATTTTCAGCTCCTCCCCAGTCGCATTTCTGTAAATCGGGACTATGTCTTCCATCAAGGAATTCTATAAGAGGGAATCATCATTGATCATTACAAATGTCATACACAAGGTCATGGGTCAACTTTCTCCCACACCTTGGTTGTATCCCTCCCGGAAGAAAACATATATCCGGACACAGGCTTGACCCCATGTAAAGCCGGATTTTCCGCTGAACATTGCAATGCATAGTAATGGTCCCAGGAATTTTGGAGCCATTCTCTACAATTATCATTATGCAATGTTTGCAACAGTAACCTTGAGAATTACGAAAACTTCCGACTCAATTGCTCATACTGCTACTACTTACTTGGGCAAAGTCCCATCCTTATCCCCACTGATTCTAAAGCCACCGCCTGGTCTAAAAATCCCAGCAGCCCCATCGCTCGTCGTGTCCTCTCCAAATTTATCCCCAATCAGAGTCACCTCAGCTGATGGATAAGCACTTAGGAGCTCCGTGGCCGTCGTAAGGCCAATAATACCCGCTCCGAGTACACCGAATTTCATCCCGTCCACCCGCTCAGCCGCTACTCCAATATGTGTGTTGCATATGAGCCAAAAAACCGCGAGAGTTGATTCTGTGAGAGCCAATTGTCATCAAATGGACTAATGATTAGTCACTAATCCATGAAAAGTCTAATGCAGCCCATATATTGAGGCCTGCCTGACACAGCCAGAGAGAGATGACGCAGGATTTTGATGACCTTTGTCTTTATCGTTATAAGAACATTTTTCTTATCTTAAGATAGACGGATACAAGGACAAAAAACGTTGTAATATGTCTCCAGTAGTAGTAGTAGAGTAAATAAATGTGGGCATGGACAATTCAGAGACCATCAGCCATCAGTTGTTAGCTGACTGATGCTGACTGAAATGATGATGAGCTTTTAAAATTTTCTTTTTATTCCAATATATTCCGATTCACATAATATGTAAATTAACAATGTAACAGTAACAGTTTACACAAGCTCAGGAATTAAATAATGGTAATAATAGTCAAGATTTTTTCTAATTATTACTGATCAACATCATCACATGTTCCGAAATCGTAGCGTGACCAAAATGTATAAATACAATACACTATTATTAAGTCCTCCGATGCATTACTATCATCATAACAATTATTAAAGGATGTTCATAGACGAAAACAAGTTTTTTACGCGGTAAGAAATGGAGAGAGAGAGAGAGACAAAAACTGAGAAAAATATTAGTATTATTGAGAAAGGCTCTTGAGCTAACACAGATTCAAAGTGGAGCAAGCCTTCCCCTTATCCGTGGCTTGGGCGAGCAGGCTCATTAAGTAAGGTCCATAATCTTCTATCATTTCCTTGCACTGAAGAAAAAATTAATAAACACTTGTATGGAACACCAAAACGCGGCATTTGTAGATTAATAAAAAAAATAGCCGTCAAAGGAACTTACGCCAACTCGATATTTTCTTGGTAAAACGGGGCAGACTTTTTCCACAATTTGGTCAATGGAAGTGTCCACGCGGGGATCATCCAGCATAGCACTCAAGTAGTCTGACAGCACCATGCATAACTGACAAGTTCCAATGGCAACAGTGGAGTCATCATCAGAATCTCTTGATCCTCCAGCAGAACAGAGGCCAAGCTCTGTGCAGATTTCTTGCGGATCCGCCGAACTAGTCAAATACTGGATCACCATCTCCCCATAGGTTTCAACAAAGTTTTCGCATGGCTTTCGCACAGTTTTCGGCAAATACTCACAAGCATGCTCTACTTCCTCCTTGATTTCCTCCTGACAGATACATGTAATTAATTGTTAATTCGGTTCACTGCAACCATCAGACAAAAAGTTTGTTCCACACTAACCTCAGTAGCATTATTGGAGAGTCTTTGGACAAGTTGTTCAATGACGAATTCGCAAATGACGCATTTATTGTCCCCGAGTTTCTTCTCATCCTCATTCTTTTCTGCCCTTTCCAAATCACTGGCCAATTCTGGGTGTTCAGCCTTGATCTTGGCAAGTTCACCCTTCAGCATGGTTTGAGGCATGAATCGATCCAAAGGAAGGGGAGATTCAATGACAATTTTATTCTTTGCTGGCCCCCTCGTGCCATTTTCTTGAGGAAGAATGCAGAGATGAAGGGCTAGGCACACTTCCCTGACTGTTACTTCAAGCACAAGCATCTCCCCGATTTGGTTCCCGTAGTAAGTCATGAAGTTAAGACAGTCTTGCTTTAAGTGCCGCGGCATCACGAAACAAACTTCATCCAGAGCGTGGTCAATGGCAGCCTAATAATTAATCTTAGAATTAGTACAGAATTTACCAGGGCTTTCCATTTGCTACAAAACACTGATCTGATCACCAATCAGATGGGCTGAATAACTATGGATTTTAATAATTACCTTTGTCTTGTTTGCACCAATCATATTTATGATTTTGGCCACAGCAAAATGGCACAGAGGACAGGTTGGGATATCCTCAACTTTGGATGGTCTTCGATCAACTCTTGGAATCGGTTTAGGAATCACGACGTCGGCTGCGGTGTTGTCACAGAGTCCAAGTTGGGGACAAATCTAAAGGTAGTTTCCGTAATAATTTTTCGTCCCGAAAATTTCAAAACCAAAATCTGCTAAGCAGCTGCTTACCACACTGGGATCAACTTCTTGAGCCAACATATTCACCACAGAATCACCATAGGAGTTGACAAACTGAATGCATTGGTCACTCATTTCTTTAGGAAGTCGGGTACAGAGCTTATCCACGGCATCTCGAATATTTGCCTCTGTCTTGGGATTCTCAACATACTCTTGAAGGGCATGGAGAGCATATTCGCAAAACTGACACTGAATCTTCCCTTCCACCTTGCTGTTCTTCTGGATTTCATTCCCACTTACGGCCACGACTAACTCGTCATCACCGGTCAGCCTTTCGGCCGGGCGAAGACTGAGCATGGGAGCGAAAAGCTCTTCCGCATCATCATCATTATGGGTAGGTAGAATTGTCCAAATGGGTCCCTCAAGTTGCTTGGAGAAGAGCTAAACAGAAATCAAACAGCCACGGCATAGTTAATAACGAATCAACCACGGAGAGGGAGAGGAATGGAAACAACTGTTTAGATTTTTTATTTTCTATACCGTGAACTTTCCTTGATTCGGACAGATTCCAATTGTTCCACAAAGTCGATCTGGATCAGTTTCATCCACAAGCAGCTGGTATAAAGGTTTACCATATTCCTGGGCCAAGTTCAAGCACTCCTTTCTGTATTTCTTGAGATTTTTGCAAATTCCAGTTATGAGGTCTCTGAATTCACCGCGTGTAGTATTTGCCAAGAGCCAGTCCTTCAAATGAGTGACCATTTGCTTGCAGAAATCGCACGGTAAGTCATCATTTTTCGATGGTGGAGTCCAAACGCGAACGGCTGTGGATTCCTGGCTGATATGAACCCGATTATTGTTCCTTGGCGGCAGTCCCGTCATTTCACAGAGTCCAACAAGAGCGCAAAATTCTTGAGAGTTCATTTGAGTCTGGACATGATTGTAAATATCATTTCTGTACTTCAACACGAGGGAGCTACAGGAATCAGAGAAGCTTCCCAGACGTCCGCAGACCTGTACCAAAAAAAAACTTGTTAGACACACGTGAATGCACTGCGGTCGGGGGTCGGAGAACAGAAAAAAAAATGACCACACCTTAATAATATCTTCAAGAAGAGTATTTTCAGGCAGAGTTTTCAAAAAGTCCATGGCCTTTCCCATATAATATTGGCATTTGGGACAGGAATCTTTCTTCAAGTCAAACTTGGCAGGCACTTGAGGAGGATTAATTTTTTCCAACATGGCATCTATTCTCGCCGAATTGCACAGACCTGACACGGTGCATACAACGACGGGATCCATACGGGAGGCCAATGTGTCCACAAGTTCAGGTATAAACTCATCCGACAGCTTACGGCATTCTGATGCAATCGGTTTGAGTGGAATTAAATTACACGAACCTTCCATTACTTGCCGGAGTTCATCCTTGAAATAAAAACCCGTAGGACATAAGCTTCTAAATAATTATGGCACTATTTCAATACTGAAAAATTTAGAAAATTTGGTACTCACCTGAGTTTCATTACTCAGCAGCTGATCCCGGGCTTGCTGGACCATATCTTTACAGATTTGGCATACGCTGTCATTGTCATCCGGCACTTGCATCTTTTCCCATACTTTTGAAATACAGTGCTGGACAGCATGACATTCCTTAGCGTGTCTGCAATAATTATTAATAAGAAAAAACTTTCGTATGACACTGCCCGATTTTAGTGACGATTTCAATTCTCTTAGTGGCTCTTACGTGATATTATGACACCAATATGATGGTCCACGGGTGCACATATGAGCCCCAAGAAGGGGCCTATTTGAACCATTATGAGTTACTTCATCATCACCGGTCCAAGTCACAACGTACGGACTCACATTGGAGACTGCAGCAAAAATCACAAGAAATGGAAAAATAGTTTTAAATACTTTTTCATCTTTGATTCCCCCCATAACCACTATGACCTCAGTCACGGATAATAAAATTACTACAGTTTGATCAAGACCTCGCAGCTCTCTTTCCCCTCAACTACTTTCGTA
>JAQFYD010001387.1:0-12384 GCA_034694225.1 Bourletiella hortensis
TTACTCCACACTGGAAACTCGGAGCATTTCATAAACTTTCGTAAGAAAATTTCCACAGGATCGGCTCACATGTGAGTGTACACGTTATTACTACTGTCGCATTTTTCAAGTTTATAAACTCACCAGTTTGCCACTACTACGTACTGGGAAAAGTTATGGGGTCAGCATGGAATTGCAATAATAACAATCTGCTGAGCGTCTCGCCGCATAATACGCGTTAGTAACCAAGTACGTGTATAGATACGTGCCAAAAATTCTTAGACGTTAGCTACCATTTGTAACCATGATAGTACATTTGTTGCAAATTCTTGGATGAAGCATCAGAAATTAAGTGATAGTATAAAGTGGTAGAAACTTGTGAGTAATGAAAAAATTATGTTTGCCGCAGTGATAACAAGGGGTGAAGAATCTGTCAATGGTCATACTTACATGCCGGTGTGTTCTATTTCGTCAGACTTTAGCTCTCGTGCGTAGGATTTACAAGAGCTTTGTTACGGCAGGAAGATCATAATGAAGGTCGTATGCAGACAGAAAAAATTTATTGCCCAACTGCACTCTGGTATGTTATAACATAACTTGGTTTTGAAGGTGTGAATTACTAGAGATTGCTTCCGATAGCGCTCTTTAACAACCATGATTACCAAAGTGATCATAACTTTTAAGGATTTAATCTGTCTTGTAGCAGCGCAGACTTACTTTGAAACCTTCCCAAGCGAATGGTCAACAAAGCGTTTAGCGGCTAGCAAATGTAACAAAGGCTTTAACTTGTATTAGTTTTACTTTCATGCGTTTATGCAGCCTATTTTCAAAATTCAATTTGAACACCACATAGTAGCCTCACCGTATTTTTGTCTAATTTGCATTAATATGAGCCGACTACTTAGCTACTGCTCCTCGCTTGGTTTCAAGAATGACAAGAAAATGGAGTCACAGTAGCTATACATTTCTTCCAATTTGCTATTTTAGACTGAAAATGTCATAAAAGTATGCCAGTGGTGTCTTTTTTCCACAAGGTATCCCTAGTTAATTATTATTGGACGGAAAACTCCAGTTTTTACTCGTCTTCATTCTAGTTCCTACGTCCATCCGACAACGCCCAACAATTTTACGGATATAAGAACAGCGTCAAATTAATCAAGGTGGGAGGCGAAGCATTGGAAGTTGCCCTTTGCGACCTTGGTCTATATCATCTGATCCGCAAAGGCAAGCTTTCAGGTCACGTCCTTGTGAGGTTGCTACCGATCCTTTGGGAGACTTGTGTAGCGAAACGAAAAAGTTGCGTAGCATAGTAAACTACTCCAACGTCTCACTTCAGTTTCCTTGCAAAATAAATTTGTATTACAATAATTAGGCTTTTTTGCTTGTCCGTCTCAACTTTGCTAAACATTCAGTGGCTACATCCACTTATTCCTACTCTAATCTCACTTCTTCTGCAAGAATTGACTTCGAATTTTGACAAGTTCAGCAAAATGTTTAGAAGATGCTCATCGCTGATATATTTGTGTCCTAAAGGAGATTGATATGAACGTGTGAATGTGAAAACTGCTGTCAATCACGTGTAAGAGTTTTTTTAGGAGGAAAAAACAGGTAGTTCACGCAGTCCTCAGAAATGCATTTCAAAACGACTACCGTATGTGCCTTGTTGAATGTGTAACTCTTAAAGAGCAACCTGTTCCTTTACTTTGCACGCATAAATGATGTTTACTATGAGGCGGCAGAAGGCTGCATGCGTCATAGTACTTACTATCTGGCAATATTAATTTAATAGAACATATATTTTGTATCCGTATAGAAGCTTATACAGATATTCCCACATCTGTCCTTAAACCCTTCTTCTAGTTTTACAGGGTGAGAATAAGGACTCCCTGCGTGAACTTCCATTTCCGCCGTGTATTTGGTACGTGTGTATCCACAGGGCAAGATCCTTTGAGGGGAGAGACTGGTTCCCTCTCCGTCTTTACTAATAATCATAGGTTTCTCAACTAAACCGTCACTCATATATCCATTAATTTACCACAAGGTGTGTAAAGGATATTAGGTGCATGAAGTAGAAGTAGTTTTCTTAGCTTCTGTTCCGCTCCTCCTGCTGTATATACATTTTCATATTATAAATAAAAGCCATCGGACGTAAAAACAGGGGGAAAGACGACTGTTGTCGGATGAGGTGAGTGGTTGGTGGAACTAGAACGTGTATCAATCGTCGCTTACTCAAGTTGTTCAACAGAGAGAGAGAGAGAGAGGAGGGATGAATTGGTAGGGTCGGACATTGTGACACTCTAAGAATTAGCATTTTCCCACACCTGCAATGTTCAGACCACCTTCCTGTTCATCCAGAAACTCAGGTGTTTTTCTCTAAACTACCAACGAACCTCCGTGTATTACTCTGACCGTCATCATCATCATCCTCATCGTCGTCCTTCCTCATCAATATGCGGAACAGGCGTGTTTTAGGCTCTGTTGTTGTGATGATGATGACTGTCTCTCTTCTATCTCTTTCAACTTTATGGGAAATGGACGCGGCGGCACACGGTGTGTGTAGTATGATGTGCCTGTATGAAAAAGCTACCGCGGCTGCACTGCCGGGGTCTATAGCTACAGGAGCGTATGCACCCGAAGACAAGCAAGATATTTTTATGGCAGATGAAAATGATGTACCAATAGCACCTTCACCCCTTCTTTAGTTGACTTGTTTATGAACTTCCTACTACTCCGACCCTGTCCTTTTAATGCTCCCGGTTCATATGGGAAATTGAGGGAGGACAGGTGTCAGGTCCTGAGTTTAAATTGATATCAGTTTAATAATGAATGGCATTATAGCTAGCTTCTGCACTGACTAATACATATGAACTGCATGTAAAGTTTACATGGGTTGATTAATAAGGGCATTATAATTCAATGTGCTGGCAATAATAACAATAATAATAATCATCTTTATTATTACCATACCGCTATTAGCTCCTAGTATCCCCAATCTTCATCTAAAACATACACGGTAACCCTTTGGAAGGTAATAAATAATAATGGAGCATGGATTGGTCATGTGCGGAAGCCCAGGAAAGACACGCGCCAAACAATTTCCGCTCTTAACCTGCAGGAGAATTATCATAATATAAATGCTCACAGCCATAACATATAAATGCCAACTGAAATGAATGCAAATCATAGTCTGTCTCTATTTTTCCCACATACGAAATCATTGCATTCATCCTAAACTGCGGAACATGTTATAGCTAACTAATATCCAAGTTGACAGCATTCGAATTTTTTAAGTCATTTATTATCATTTCTCTTGCCACAACTGGAGACCAGTACAGTTTACAGTTCGTGGCTATTATGATTCTGTGAAACCAGGAAGGACTCGAACACTGTAGAATAGCTATGGCTGTGGTGTGGTCTATAGTTTGTAACCTAGTTTTTAGGGCTGTTGACGAAAAGAGTGACATCGGCGGTCAATCTCAGTAGCAACGTCGCGCCATTATTTATCGGCACTGTCAATAAGCATTCATGAGAAATTGTTTGTATAAACATCACGTTGTTGACTCCATGCATAGGCTATGACGTGTCCTCAAGAACCAGAAGACACAATTTTATTTACAAGCATCCATGAGGGAGTTGTATTTCAAAAGGGTTCAATAGTCATGATGACCATCTTCATCAAACTCTCCGACAAAAGTATGTGAATAAAGAAACGCCATTCGCGTGCTAAAGTAGGTCCCGTATTTCGCAGTGTACTAGGTCGCTGCTACTGCCGCAATTAAGTCATCTGTGGCTTTTAAGAGGATGTTGCTGTTTTACATTAAAATTTTACAAAAATTACGCATGTAACATGTGAGGAATGGAAAATGAAGTGCGTGTTTTTGTAGGAAAGAGCCTACACCAATCTACCGCAATGCTTTTCTTCAGTATGATCAGAAAATAGTTGGGCGGCAAGGGTTCGGCGAAGGAGCCTCTGAATGAGATTGATACATTGGGTGGTTGGTAACTAATTGGCCATTGATTCATCGAGTAAATTTGAATGGTGAAGTAATCAGAGGCCGAAAGAAGCAATTAACGTTTAATTGATCCGGGTTGAAAGGGAATAATGAGGAAGGGTTGGTGCATACTCTATTCAATAGTCTCGTCCAAAGATCTCCATCCCACAGCGTCGTCTTTCTCCCTATAGCAATGGAACAGATCAAGTTGGACGGACCATCTCAGCTATTACTAGAATGAGGTGTCATCATCAGGGATACATTGTATTTTATATACAGAAAGATTTCTCGCATAATACTTAATCTCCGCTCGTTCATGAGTATGTTTATAATCAAAGAATCCAACTGATCTGGTGGTGGTCAACCCTAGGAATAAACTCCGAGTTTAGGATGACTTGAGAAGCTGATGAAGGTGAGGACTGGCCACCAGCGGACATAAAGATCCTATCGGTTGTACAACTCCTTGTAATGGAACCTACGTGTCTCTCCTCACCCCATGAATTATGACTTAAAAAAGACTAGACTTCATCGGTATTCCAGCTGCATTTCTCGACGGCTTACAACTAGTTAGTCAGTCCATTCACTCTTCCTCTTCTTCTATGTATAATGCATGTGAGGGCTAGCTGAAACGGAATGGAAAGGCCTGCAAGCATATTTCTCTCTTTTACTTGATCATCATCATCATCGTCATCCTAAATGGGTAGAAATTTTCCCTGTCCCACTATTATAGTATGCAACAAGGGTTTCCCTTCTAAGCGCGGACGGACTGTGTGCCTTGTCAGCTTTGTTGCTGTAACAACCACCGACTCATCTCACCTTTTCCGTGGGCTCCGCATCCACTCTATCACTTCTTCATTCAATCCGTCAGTTACTTTTTTACTATATATGTAATCTACATGGTGTACGCGACCAAGTCTGTCCTCAGACGAGCTAGAACTACCCGGCTACGTACTTGAAACATTCATTTACCTACATGAATGGGAGACAAATGAAATTGCACTACGCTGCGTTCTACATGTCCGGCTTGTAAGAAGTAAAGAACATTACTGAGATTCCGTTCATTAAACATTAGACCGCACTAGTTCCATTTTAACCAAGTTGGGCATGTTTAGTGATGACGACTATTGGAAAACTTCTGGCGGTAATTTCTCAATGATGGCGATGAAAGCTTGATGATGGGTGCAAAAGATGTAAGAACCGGTTCATTTAATTTAAATTAATTTGATAGAAGTTGGGAACGATGAAAGTGCCTTTTTATCACTATCATCTTCATCATCATCCCACATGGTTAATCTTCTCCATTGAATCAATCAAGTTTTGGATTTTCCTTCACGTATCTTTATTATATACTCAACAGATTTACTTGTTCTGAGGTGTAGTATTAAAAATGAGTGAGAACAAGATAGCTGTGGCTACATGGAAAAGAGGCATAACGATGATAAGATTAGCTCACCGGTCGGTATGGCTGACCTCAAATAATTTGCTCTATGATAATAATTATTGCAGGATTCAATTTCCTTACTCAAACAACATGATTCAAAGGGGAAATTACATGAAAATGATATGAAATCCAATATTATTTCTCCCCTTGGGGAAATCGGCACGTACGTGGGCTAGTCATAGGCAAATTAATAGTTAGAATATAACATGATTGGGATTTACATGTTCTTACAGCAACACTTGTGTATCTTCTCAGTCAGGACTTTGGCATTTGATTTTTAAAGTGGAGATCAAGCAATATAATAGGTTGACAGACAAGAAGATGAAGAGAAGAGGGCTATTGAGAAATACGTGACGGAGTGTCAGACAGTGGGTCATCGTCGCATATAATACAAGATGTAAAGTGGGCTCCGGTTCATGTTGTTGTTATTTTTAATATTCAATAAGTCGATCAAGATTAAAATCAATGCGGGATGGTGGTGGTGGTGGTGGTGGTGTGTGGAGGAAATGAAAATTATGACTATATGGATAACATATTCACAATTAAGCAAAAATCATGACTCATGAGACATTGAAAGCAATTAGTTTACCTCACCTTCGACCCTTTCCATTTCACATTCCACTCGGCAGGAATTACAGTTTCCTTTCTTGAAGAATAGCGCATGATGAGACTTCTCAGATTTTCAAAGCTGTTCAATAACGCTTGCCTCCAACTTTTTACAATTCTATCATAGCTACGAACTCTAAAAGATGTCCACACACGTGGCATAATGACGAGGAAAGTATGGAAAATTGTAGTACGAAAGCCCGTTAAGAAGTACGAAAAAGAGGTTTTGGTACTGCAATGGCTGAACCCACCAACGTCATCCTACTTATATTTCAGCGTTCCAACTACGCCTATAAGAACAATTGTGGCAACCCGCCCATTGGTGCCAAACACAACGACGTATCATACTTAGAGGAACCAATATGATGATTAGCCTGCTTGACTTAAGATTGTCACATAAAAAAAACTAGGGAACTTGTTGATGCCATTTGCCTTGTGTGTGCAATTATGGCATCATCCAAGCGAGAAAAATGTCTCAAACACTAAATTGTAAAATTTACTCTTGACGAATTTCCATTGTATTTTCCTACTCATCCGTACTCTTTGAACCATCAATATCGACAATAATGATCAGAGCTTGTTGAAGAATATGCTAGAGAAATGTGTGCCTGCTTGTGAATGAAAATACTGAGAGTTAGCGGCTGATGATGATTATGATGATGATGCACGGATAAGATAGTCTGACTTGCTTCATTATTACATGTCGGACGGACCGACTGCCTGTCCATCTGTGTGCTACTATGTTTTGGCCACACCTAATTTTCAACGTAGAAAGATATTTGATGTATGCAGGAGAAAGAATCATTCATCGTCGTTAAGGATTGGAAGCGATGGACATTTTCATTCAAAAGCTACTGTAATCCTCATTTAGCATAAGAAAAAGGAATCGTTCCGTACCCCAGTGATGGCTCATATGGTGCTTTATCATCCGCCTGTTGTTGCATTCACTGTAGTGTAATAGCGAACCTTACGGGTCCTCACGCCTTCATCCATTTTTACACACGATCCGATGGTGTTTAAATGGGAACAGAGCTGAAAATTAAAGCCGCTCACAGTCAGCTCCGCTCTTTTTCACCTTACAGTTAGTCACCTTCTTCTTCATCGTTGCTTTTGAACAGTCCAATACAGTTGTGAACGTTTGTAGCTATAGCTACATATTAAAGACTTATTCACGGAGGCCAATGATGATAACGACGTGATCCACCGGCATTTGTCATCCCCTCATTTTCAGTAAGCACGACACTAGTGCTACTAGTTGTAAAACTTCCTCCATAAACACGATCACCATTGAGGCAACGGCTTCGTGAACACTTTGGTAACATTTTCATGAACACCACACCAATATTTTCTGCTAAGTATAGTCGAGTTCTTTTAGTCGTCGTGCCACAAATGACGAATCAGGTTTGTAACTTTCTCCCATTTCCAATCATGAGACGTCGTGGGACAAAACGGGATCAGATCATGTAGAAGAACTTATCACCTATATGCACTCACAATAATGAAAGGCCTCAATTCTCACCCACTTGATTGCCTCACGGATGTATATATTTATTTATTAGCCATGAGGAACTTTGGACTTGGGGGTAAAAAATGCTTGTTAGCTTTCCCTCCAATAATTATGATAGCACTGCTGGAACTTTGGAAACAAAATGGCAATGATGACGACTGACTGGACATGTCGTTTGTACTTTAGGATTCACCTATGGCAATTCATATTTCAGAAGAATGACCAACCAATTGACAATGAGAGTAGACAGACAGAATGAGAGCAAGAGCAAGAGCCAATACGGAGTACATTCTGCTTCGGCTGTGTACTCTGGTATACTTGTTTGAATTTTGAGGAGAATAATTCATATTCTTTGTGTTTCAATTTAAATGGCATTGCAATGAACATCTAAAAGTATTGTAATGAAAATGATTGTGTGTGATTTTGATCCATACTTTTGTTCTTCGGCCTCTCACTGTGTATTGTAATGCGTCATTAATTTTTTTACAAAGAAAAGACAAATAGAACATACTTGTTTATTTTATTAAGTCGGACTAAATACCAAAAATAAATGAATAGCTATTAAAGTAACCACAAAGGATGCGCAAGACAAAGGCTGGATGGAGCAGCAGCAGTTATTAATTGCCATAAGGATCATGACATTTTCAATCCGTTTTCCAACCTTCTTAGAATTCTTCAGAATAATTCTCTGTGTGTATACAGGCTCAGATTCATAGAATAACAATTATTATTCCTGGAGCACATGTTCGCATATAAGTACGCACAAATGCACGTCAAGTGATGGAGCAAGCAGCATGAGTATTCTTGTGTCTGTCTCCATTTTGAATAAACATATGGAACTACTACGTGAACCGATTCGACTGGAAGAATATATTTGTACTGTGCTTGCTCTAAATATTAGATTGACTCTCACAGTTCCATTATTCACTGGCCAAAAATTTATCGTAAAAACGAGCATCCTTTTCATCAGGGGGGAGAGGAAATTACGGAGTCAAGTCTATAAGAAAAGGGTAGAAGGAGGTATCTTGTCTTATGACCCAAGATCCTTTTTTTGTTTGCCTGACAATATTTCACTCTGTGACATTCACTGTTGTGCTGCTCATGAGTAGCTACGGCTATAGCTACAGCTCCGGATTTGAACCTAAAGGCATCATGATCCTCAAGTCCATAAGGACACAGATCAAATAGACTGATGATCCCTTCCTCGATCTTGCACGCTCTGTAGTAGTGATCACGATAATGCTGATGACGGCTTATGACGCATAGCTTTTTTCTAAATCCCCAGGAAAATTTATCATTTATTATGATTAGTGCCTCCAGGATGGCAGAAGACAGGCGGGTGTCCAGCTCGGATACTAAATATAGCTTCGCATAATCCTAAATTTTTCTCTTAAATTCCATAAAACAATCTACTCTTGCATGTTATTCCATTTTCCTATTCAATTTTCCAATTCACAAACACACATAGCTACACACCCCCTCAGCCAAAGGGTTCGGGCCACATGGAAAAACTTGGGAGGCAGGATTGTTTGACTCCATTGGGTATACGCACTTATCGTTAGAATACAGCTCATCATTTGACTTAATTACTCTGTACTTGCCAATTTTAGTTTTTCTCATGTGCTCTGCTTAGTATATCCGCCTGTAGCAGCGTATTTTTTGAGGGATAAAAAAAGTGACCTCACCCTTATTTCTTGCCTGTGTGTACTTAAAAAAAGATACAGACAGAGAAAGGAAGAGACACACTGTGATGACCGTCATGTTTTTATTCCATGTTGGTAGGAGCAGCCATGCATAAAATCATACGGTATCCACTTAAGTAGAGATTAGACTTGAAGGAAAATATTTACCATGCATTTATCAATACACTTGAGAGCTCTTGAGCACCACCTCTTCTGCCTTCTCTAGTGGCAATGTAAGTATTTAAACCGAAACGTCAACAAAGAGGAGAGGATTCTTATTACTATATGGTCCTCACCCATCTTCCCATCTAATATAGATTACGAGCTCCAAACACTTCATAGGGAGCTCACGTGTATGCATTATTGTAAATAGCCTTAAGAGATCTTGACGCCCTTTTTATGATTTTTTATCCGCCAAGCAACTACGATGCTCTTCCTCATCGTCTGCGTCCTTCCAGCCCAGAATTGCCAGAATTCGCAGTCATCTTTGCTCTGAACAACTAAGTCGCTCTAGCTTGTACTCGCAATAGCATTCTCCCGGCTTTTCAGTTGAAGTGATGGAAAAAAGTGCGAAAGTTTGTAAATGACTAGCATTGCGCATGCAGTATGAAGAGTGGGAGCAGAGCAGAGCGTAGCACGACAAGTGATTGATTCCAACACAGGTCATGTAGACAAATATAAATTTACGGAGCAGAATGATGGAAGATACGAAGGAGCTGCGGTAGTAACAGCGGACATGGAAACAAGAAAAAAAGAGCCAAAGATGACTGAGCAGTGAAATGAATGCTTCGCTAAGGTATCAAGATTAACAGATCAGACTTTCCTTAGTACATGAGTAAGAAGGGGCAATATGAACGTTATACATGCGTCAGACCAAGTTGATCAGTGATGTTCTTCATCATCATCATCTATCTGTCTAAGACGAACTTGCTCTCATCCACCATGGAGATTATGAGTTACCTCTTGAGGTGCTATAGTAGAGGCATGTAACTTGCGGCCGAGTATAGCACAACAGTAATGATTTTTCTATTTATATGATTTCAATATTCAATTTTGGATGTATTACAGATATGAAGGGGAAGGTGATTGAAATCACGTTTGAGAGATAGTATGGAACACATCACATTGTGACTTACTTCAGGACTCGTAGCTAGCTCGTACAAAAACATAGTACAAGGGAAGGAATATTTAGTTTTTTATGGTATACTGTGAGGATCTCTATATCAGTATTTCTTACTAGTTTGGTGTGATGTTGCTGTGTCACTGAGGGTCACTTTCTTGTGCCCCCTTTGAGGCTCATATGGCTCTCACCTCAGCGGTAGATTCCTTCCAGTCATTCCTTGCATAACGATGCCCTCCAGCTTTCTACATGCCAACCCATCGAACCCGTCAAAAACTTCACCATCAAACATGTTATTGTAGTACAAGCAGGCATATACACAGAACCTTTACGACTCTGTCCACGTCTTCTACTTCTACTACCCGTTTCTCTTCACAGTCCCACACACATATTATACAGTCCGACCATGATACATAAGTAATAGTGAAAAAATCTCTGTATCTCCTCTGACATGTCAAATGAGAATTGAAAAATTGAGAATGTTTCATACCTTATATTATAAAAATATTCAGCAACCAGGATGCAGTGGATAGTGTTGCTACTACTACAAATAGCTACAAAGTCTAGTCAAAATTCATGATCTCTGATGATTAATTCATATCAGAAGTAGTAGTGTTACGCAGAGAATTTACATCCGAGCCACAAGGCAGAATAGCAACGTGGAGTTACATAAATATCCCACACAAAGTTATTTTCCTTCTTCAGCTCTGCTGTCCAGTCGTTAGTTTTCTTGCGGGAAATAAATATCATCATCAAGTTCTATTAAATCCAAGGTTGTTGCTGCTGCTGCTGCTTGCGTTGAAATAAATAAGAGAAGACAAGCAGAAAGAAATGTTTACCATAGCATTATCTTTTCTAAATAAATCCAATTTTGCGTTCATTCTTATTATTTTTAAAAGATAAAGAAAATTTTCAGTGCCATGTAGCCTATTCTACGCTATGTTTAAAGCTAGAAACAGCATTAACTTTGCAAGCGACTCGCCTCTGTTTTGGCAACGCTGCCATCAGGATGATCATAAAAATCAGAATTTATAACTGTAACTATAGTCATTGGGACAATTTGACCCTTATTTGATGAGTCATATTGGAAGACCTGATTTATACTTTATGATATCTTCCCAATATAAAACTAGAATTTCTGCCGGAACTTGAGCACATTATGACGATTACGCTAAAGACGGCTTGCAGCGTTATGTGCCTCCATTACGCCAACGTTATACAGAAAGGCTAATATGCATTGCACGTAGTAATAGGAATAATAAAAATTGAGCAAATAAGTTATGTACCGTTAATTCAGTCATTAATAGAAAACAATCGCTTTCAACTTAACTGTGCAGCTGCTGCTGTTGCTGCTCTTAGGAAGGAAACCAAGGCTGCTTTACTCTATAGAGTTCAAAAGCCACTGTATAGTAAAAGCATGTAAAAAACTAAATTAAACTTGTCGTCGACGACGATGAACGACGACCAGTCCGTACGACTATGAAACATAGCCAGGAGGCGGAAGGGAACTTGTATTTTGTATACATAAAAAGCTGGAATGAGCAGGTGAATATCCTTATATCATTTAGTATTATGAATTCCGGAAATTAAACTAACAGAAACGGCATCATGAATGACTTTATTAGTGTAGCTAGCCATAATAAGATGTTCCTCAATAAAATTGCAAACTAGGACTTTCACGCGTAAAGTAGCTAAGTAGTAATGAGAAGCTTGTATGCGGCAGTAGCTGTTCTAGAGAGAGAGAGAAAAGTCACGACGAATGTACCACAAATGAAGAGATTTTTAAGTTCTAAATCATTCATAATGCATAATCCATTGACTTGAACCTCATTACAGAAGCTAATAATAAAGACCTTTTCTCTC
This sequence comes from Bourletiella hortensis, assembly GCA_034694225.1. Taxonomy (NCBI): domain Eukaryota; kingdom Metazoa; phylum Arthropoda; class Collembola; order Symphypleona; family Bourletiellidae; genus Bourletiella; species Bourletiella hortensis. The sequence goes on from JAQFYD010001387.1 coordinate 12,191, forward strand.
CTCCCTGTCACAATAATAATGATGAAAGGCTGAGGGAAATTTTGAGCTAGCTATGAACAGTCCAGAACAAATCTTAGATCACGATTTTGATTCAAACAAAAATCTAAAGAATCTTTCTTTTTAATTTGATCAATCCATTCTGGAACACACGACTGCTCTTACAAATAATTGACAACCGCAGTCATCGTCGACCA
>JAQFYD010001388.1:0-12383 GCA_034694225.1 Bourletiella hortensis
TGGATTCCTGCAAATTCTATTCTTTCCTGTGCGCTTGGGAAAGAGGAAATTGCTCCGGGTCGTAGTCAATATATTAAAAGAGTGAAAAGCGCTGGTGCTCTCTCTTTGTCTGTCTGTCAGTCAGTCAATCTTCTCTCTTAATTAAATTACGCTATCAGTTTAAAATTCCTATATATTGATTCAAAAGAGAGGTCTATATATTAAATATATATTATATGCTTACATAACCTGATTGTCCTTGCTTGTGAAGTGGCGCACTTGATTGTTGAGGCTGCTTTACATTGATTGAACAGTGTGTACGTTAAAGAAGTACGTTTATTGCTTATATATGTGTATTACCCATTTACGTAGAGCGCAAGCAGGCATTGTAGGGGAGGCGAAGAAAAAAAATGATCGAATATAGCAGCAGGGAAAAATGGTGTAATTCGTAGTGGGCAGATTTAGTGATAATCATTGTGTATATAGTTTTAACTTATTTATATATATCTACTTTGTTGATGTTTTCATGTATTACTACAATTACAACTAGATTTTATAATTTACTCGCCTTTTCTTTTTGTAAACTATTATGTAATATACGCCATCAACTCGTCGTCATTGTTGATTTTTGTCTGATGGTCCTGTTATTACATGTATATGGTTGCTGGAATGGTATTATTTCTGTAGCTACGCTACTTTCCGAAATGTCTAATTCATTTTTTATTTTTGAAAAATTTCATGGTCAGAGTTGTTCATGTGGTGAATAATTATTGCCAACGTTGTTCGTAAAAAACATGTCGTTGGCTCAAGCGATGAAAAAGCTTTGTTTATTATTATTACCTGAATGAAGAAAGAAAGGCTGCATTTGATAAGGGAGCTGGAAAAGTTATTATTTTAAATTCCATTAAATAAGGTTTACGTTTTTACTGAATTAATTATTATTATTGGTCTTTATCATTATTATTATTATAGATTGTATTATTATTTTTATGATTCTACCTCATCAAATTATAATGGAGTAAAAAATATATAAAAAAATCGAAATGATGATAGTACCGTGAAACTGATGTAAAAATTGCAAAAGATTTGTCTTCCACACACGCAAAAAATTCTAAGGAGTACATATAAATATATATACAGGCACATAACTTAGTGTACACTTGGTAATGATGATGATTGACAGGAGGATCATATAATAAATATTTAAAACATTGTACTGCTTATAATAATACATGGTCCTATTACATAACCTCCATACGGTCGCGCAGATTTCAAAATGAGAAACCAATAATAATAATAATAACAATACTATACTAATAATAAAGCTAATAATATTATAATGCTATTAGATTGTATTAACAAGAAAAAAATTATCATAACGAATTAGCATTCAAATACAATGAAAAAATTGTGTATTTTTAAAAATAAACACTGTGAATGGGAATTATTAGATACTGCGTGTGGTCTAAAGTATAGTAGTACTATTAATAATAATAATGAAATGCTCTAAATATATTAACCTGTCTCGGTCGTGCCACTACAGGCAATATTACTTATAGTACGTGCAAGAAGAAAAAACTAACTTAGTAAAAACGAATGCTATGGGATAGCCTTTTAGTAATGATTGAACGATAATAATAATGCTAAAATAAAGAGGTTTATCCGTGCTACTCCTTACGGCTGTCAAAGGCTGCAAGGAGTCAGTGGTATGATTATAAAATATTTGTCACTGCGATTGTGGTCATTTGATGGGAGTGACTCTCTGACATGTCACCTGACAGTGGACAACATAATGCAATGTTTGTTCATATATCAGTCAGTCATGATACAGCAATGTTTCAAGTAGCGTACTTCACCTGCCAACTGTTCTAAGCATTTCACATGCAATTCAAAAGGAAGCTATTATGATGAAGAGGATGCTAATCATGAGTATGCTAAGGTGTCGTAAGATTTGGCAAAGATAAGAACAATGCTACTTGCTTTTGCAAATGAGGCTTTCATCACCCTGAATGGTAATCCCGTTCAGAGCGGTCCAAGTGACTAATTGTTCTTTCCGACAACTAATTGATTTTATATTAAAATTCTCCCATGTTCTCAGCGAGGCCGGAACTACTGTCACTATAGGAAATACAGGTGGCGGAAGCAAGGGAAGAGTATGTGTGTGTATTCATTCCACATTACTCCCAGGTTACTTAGAAGAAGCTGACGGCAGAAAGGCCCCAAGCTGAAACTGAAGAACATCTGCCACAATTTGGGTGGCAAAAGCCTGGAGATGATGCAATACTGGTTCGGAACCTTGAATCAGAGGCATGAGGCATGCCAGGTCAATATGAAATAAATGCGGCCAGGCATGTTTCGAACACAAGGCCAAAGTTGAACGTCCAGTTTCTAATTTGTTACAAAAATTTTCCACTCAAGCTCCTGTGGGGCAAAGAAAGCTTGAAAATAATGGCAAAGCTTCGTAACCATTGACCAAAATAGACTTAGGAATTCAGGCTGTTAAGTTCGAAAGTTTCCTACCCACTCCTTGCCATAGGAATCAAAGAACGCATGGTCAGATCTCAAATTCTATGTAGCTCTTATGCCTACCAAGTCCAAAGGTACGAACTTATTGAACACCATAATACTGAAGTAGCCAAAGAATCAAGTGAAGACTTGCGTTGGTCCACGTTGACCGCGTGTAAGAGAAATCAGTCTTTCATTCCCCAGCCCGCCTTTAGAACCCAGTGGTTTCTCACAAGCAAGGAAATTGCCGGAGAAAAAGGCAATGCTCTTTGTTTCCAATGGGTTGCCATGCGTGGATTCTTGAGATCTTGCTTGCGCTTCTGACTCTCCAGTAAGGGAGGAATTGTCAACCTTAAGTCCCATGGTTTCAATAATACAAAGCTCCACTGGGATAAGATCATCTACTTTGTAAAAACGAATGCTATGGTATAGCCAGTTGGTGATGACTGAACGATGATAATAATGCTAATCAAGAGGTTCACCCATGGAGCTTCTTCCGGCCTTCAAAGACTGCAAGGAGTCAGTAGTATAATTACAAAATATTTGTCACCGTGATTGCGTTTGTTGGATGGGAAATACCCTCTGACAGGTCACCGTGCAATGAGCAGTGGAATGGAATGCCAAAGATGCTCATATCAATCATTTCAAGTCCAAGACATGACGCAGCAGTCATGGCAAAGTTTGAATCAGCTTACATTACCTGCCAAGTGATTCAAGTATTTCACGTGCAAAAACATACAAAAAGGAAGCTACTATGATGAAGACGATGATGCTAATCATGAGTATGCAAAGGTGTCGTAAGATTTGGCAAAGATAAGAAAATGCTACTTACTTTTACAAATGAGGCTTTCATCACCCTGAATGATAATCCTGTTCAGAGCTGTCCAAGTGACTAATTGTTCTTTCCGACAACTAATTGATTTCATATTAAAATTCTACCATGTCCTTAGCAACGCCGGAACTAATGCCACTTTAGGGAATACAGGTGGCGATAGCATGGGAAATAATTTTTGTAAATATTCCACTTTATTCTCTTCTTTGTTTCATCATTATCATTATTATACATTATGGAATGAGTTGGAAAAAAACGTTGGACAAGTTTTAAAAGTTTTCATATAAAAAAACACACGTATATAAATTTTGACACTTATGGAATGGAAGAGCGTCATCCACAATGTGGCCGCAATTTCAAGGGATATAGAGCTAGCTACACTATTACTATTCGGGAACCCCTTAATCACGGCAACATACGAGGACGGCATTTATATAATATATAATAATGCTGTTGCAGTTTATACTCTTTTTAATTTACATAAAAATCACAATGTAATTTCTTACTTATAATATATAAAAATTTATTATTTAATTATTATAATGAGTTAGAGACGGGTACGCCAGTACTACCCACCCATGGGTATTGTTGTGGACACTGTTGGCAAGTCTTCATGTATCTAACACCGGATTTGTGCCATAAATTACATACTTTAGGGTGATTGCAACGACGGGGACGATCCTATGTAAGACAGGCACACAGAAAAAAATGACAGTTACATTGTTATCTTAAACTGCATCGAATAATAATAATTCACTCTGACTAAATCTTTCCACACACAAGTGCACACAAACTGCACGACGGAATGACATGATGACAATAATCACTATACTGCCACATTGCCAGCCGTCGTGGTGGAATAAATATACATGATTATTATTATTGCAACTGTACATTAAACAAGCTAATCATTGTGGCACGATTTTGTGAGGAATGATTTAGCAATGAATGAAAGAAAAAAGACTGGAAGAAGGTCTTATCATTTTTCTTACGTTTTTATTGTGACAACTCCATGGCTCGAAGTTAAGTACTTGGTTGAGTGGTGTTGGATTACGGACCCATTGGAGTGCTTGCCAATTGGTGATTATGAAGACGTCATCCATGTTTACAAGCGTATCCAAAAATGCTTCAAATCCCTCCTTGTGATGTGGTTGAGTAAACCAAGCAGCATGGTAATAGAGACCGAATGGTGCCCTATGGATTCATTCATTGTCCATTAATTTATGATCCCATACATTATCATTATTTGACTGACTATATTATGATAAAGAGTCAGTGGAGCAACAGCATGAGCAAAAGGTTAATTATTATGCTACTACTAACTACTGTGCACATTCAGTCCGCACAGAGCAAATAACATAAGGATTTATATGGCTTTTACATACCTATTGGTCGTGTAATGACGCTCGAAATTCTTGGCCAACATGTTATAAACTCCTTCAGCAGTTGGTGGATTTGAGCAAGCATCTCCCATGGAACAACGGCCGCCCTATAAATACATTCAAGTGTACAGTTTTTAAACACATTATTCAACATTAGATTGCATAATGATAATCCAAAGACTCTTTGAATATTAGCCATAAAGTTACTGCGGCTACTGCCACTAATTTTATTATGATGATTATGATTTACCTTCAAATCTTGCCACATGACCATTGGCACTTCCCAAACACCAGGATAGCTCTTGGTAGGGCATGGTGGAATCATACAATCATGAAAGATTTTGTGATCCAAAGTATAAGGCCAAGATGGCGGTTTGTTCTCGTAGACAGGCATAGATGAATCGTAAGTGAAATTGGAGTCGTACAGCATTTTGAACATGTTATTACCGCCGATGGCCAAAAATGGAGCTCGCATTCCACGAATCTATCACACGATTAGTCATAAATCCATATCTTGCTTGTCATGTAGTTAAAAAAGATAAATAAAATTATTGGCTACTACCAATCATAATGTAATTTACCTCTGAAAGTTTGACGCCGCCATAAGCAGCCAAGATCTCACGTTGTCCACCAATCTCCTTATCCCATTTCTTTTGGCTAAACTGCTCGCCGAAGCTATGCCTGTAAGCCAGATTATTTTTATTATTACATTATAATTTACTATTGAAGGCTTAATAATAATTATCATGTTGTTGTGTACAGATTAGTATTTACTTACGAAACGGAATGAGACGCAATTTCATGGCCGTCGGCAGCCAAATTCTGCACTTGGCTATAATCCGTCCATTCATGTGACACGTAGAAAGTAGCAGAGATGGGACATCCATTAGGGTTCTTACGTCCCTTTTCAAATAAATCCCTGTACAAGTCCTTGTTCAAGTCGTTCACACTGTCGTCGAAGGTGAGAAGGACAATCTGTGGCACTTGAGAGGCCTGGAGGTCACCTGGGATACGTTTACCACCGCAGAAACAATCTGGAAGGACACATTCATCCGCTCTACACTTTGTAGCTGGAGAGTTTGGTTCTGGAGTCTCATAGACAGGGGCAGGTCGAGATGGAGCATCAACATAGACATCACGGATAGTTTCTACCACGTCCTTCAGAATGTTAGATGAAGGCTTGAGTGTTGGACGGCCGGAGCCAGACGAAGAGGATTTATGACGGGTAGATCCACGTGAAGACCCACGGGATGGTTTGGCAGTGGAAGTTCTGGTTGTAGTTGTTGGCTGTGGACGACGAGTTGTTGTTGTAGTTTCAACAATGACAGGCAATGGCTGTCTCTGGATTACAGTCTTTTGTTGTTGTTCTTGTTGTGGTTGTGGTGCGGCGACAGGACTGGATTTGTAGTCTAATTGATAATGTAATATTGAGAAACAGTAATTAATTCATTGCACAAATTATTATTGCTTTGCTAGCCATCGTGGGAATGAGTGTGGATGAGATGAGAACTGACTTACCAACATCATCATACTGGGGCTCCTCCTTTTCCTCATCATAAATGTAATAGGTGGAATCATCATAATAGAGATTTGCCGATGCATTGGCCACAGGTTGCACATTAGCAGCATACCGCTGGTTCAGATATTCAGGATCGATAATGATCTCTTGCTGTGAATGAGATGGTGTTGTCTTTCCATTTCCATTCACGGATCTAAATAAAAATACAAAGTGCATAAGAATAGTTTCATATTAATACAAAAGGACTCTTTATTAGCAAGTTCTCTTTTGTCTTTGTTTGTCCGTTTAGGTAAGTAAGTAAGTTGTTATTATAAAGGGAAGATGAAGAAGAAGCATTATGAATATATTACATGTCGTCAATCGTCAATGGACTATTACTTGGATCGGAGTCTGTCAAGTGTCCATCATCACTACTATCATCACCACCACTATGATTTTCATCACTATGATGATGATGTCGTTCATCACTGCTATCTTTATTATGTCCTTCTTCCCTAGGCCAATAACTTGAAGGTTGGAAACCATCCAAAAGTTCAATATTTGGCTGTCCCGTCGTTTGTGGCATGGTCGTCGTTTTGGCTGGGCTTAATCTGTATCGTTGTGTAGTTGTTGTTGAAGAAGGTGGTGGTAAAAGTGGTGGAGTTGACACTGGTGGCCTTGGTAGTACCAGGCGATGGTGGTGCTGTTGCTGGTGGTTTTGCTTATCATTATGATTTCCATGGTATGTTTTTATCGTTGGTGGACGATGCGGCTGTTGATTATAATGTTCAATGGAAGGTTCATCATGCTCTTCCGAATCATATCCGCTTTGTGGCTGTTCATGAGGTGCTATCGGTAATTGAATCGGCTCACGACTATTGGGCGGTCTATAAGGAAGTGGTTGGAGTCGATGTGGGTGATGTATTAGTTGAGGTCTTGGTGATGATAGTGCTGGATTGCTTGTATATCTGTTATGACTAAAACTTGGTCTCCCGACGTATGGGGATTTGACGAATCGGTGTACATGTTGGTCAGCATATGTGCCAAAGTCTAAATCCCTCTGTCGCCAATACGAGCTGGGATACATATTGTCATGTCCAGGATTTGGTCCGAAAAATGTTTGTCTCTTAACGATAGAATGTTCCCTATAATATAAAATCATAAATATCGTCCCAATTTAAGTCCAAATACATGTCCGTCAAGTGCGTAATCATGTACGTGAGTTGGTGCATTTTTGTGAGCAATGTATTCTGTGTTATTCCACCGCTGCGCGTCTCATGCTGGCACCAGCATGAATTGCATTCGACTGAATGAATGAGTTAGTGCCACTGCATACTAATTTAGTTCATATATAATGCAACCTGCTTTAAAAATATGACTTCTATTTCCACATGCAATGCCATACGTTCAAAATATTCCTGTCAATTAGCGTCACAGGTGGTGGCGGTGGTCGTGGTGGTAGTACACGTTCATTCATTGAACACCAACAAAATCGATTTTTTCCAATCCGATCAACAGGCATTCCCTTCAAGAACCAAATATCAATCTGAACATGCAATTCCACTGCAACTTGTTATTATTATCATATTGGGACTATGCAGCAGCCGTAGCAGTATCCCTTCATGCCAAACTGGATGGCATAGCTTACAAATTTCACCCGATTGCTCCACATAATTGGGGCCATATAAAGTGAATGAAGCAAAAAGGATAGTGATGATGATAAGAAGACATGGGATGACAACAAGGCTCCCAATCAGGTCACTTTTGTTGTTCCTTCGTATATATGTTGCATAAATGAATGATATAAGAATGATGCTGCTGCTGAAAAGCAATTAATTTCAATGCCGCCTCGCACAACACTGTTGTGTATAATCTTGAGGCGGAGTAACGTGTCAGTTGAACGACAGAAGGAAAGATAATTTAATACAGTAACTACTACCAACTATAATAATCTGCTTCTGCTGCTCTAACCATTATTTGTGCCGTTACAACCTCGCACGCAATGACATCAGACAAGCAAGCAACGGGTTATACTTAACATTATCCCACACATTTTTAAAAACTCATGTCTCAAACCATTCTAGTTTACCTCTACGCCAGTTTTTTCCACCATAAAGTACATTTTTACACAAACTAACACCTATAAAAATCATCTTCACTCTCACAGCCTCGCGGCTTAAGAAGAGTCAGTCGAGGGGCAAGTACGTTTAATTAGAAGCTTTCACACTAAACAGAGTAAATAGTTCATCACCGTCATCATCATTTTATGGGTTATGAGACAAGACAGGGGTAGACAGCAGACCCGATCGAGAATACTTATGCTACTTACAAGGTGCACTATGATGATGAATGTGAATGTCTGAGAAATATGAGAATTTATGAGGGTGCTCAATAATAGGCGTAACTAAAAGGATACTATTTACTCTAGCACATTGTCGGTCCTTAATTCCAATTAAGCTCTTTTAATAGCATTCTTCTCCTTCTCTTTCTGTTGTTCTTGTTGGATAAAGAGGGCGTGTCCCTATTAAATTTACACCATAAGATTCCAAGTGCAATATTACAACTAGTTTTTGTTCTTTCTGTTGTACTAATGAATCCAGCAGTAGTTGCAAGGTAGACGCACACTACCGTTGACTTCCATGCTAGCAGTAATATAATATAACGGAAAAATTTATTTGTGTAGGAAGTATGCGCCGCCTGCCAACCTACAAGACACTTATGACTAACTGCCGGTTAGGCCCAACTCATAAAACAATACAATCATCATCTCTGATCTGAATTAAAGTGGAATTCCAATTAACTCGGCAACAATATATGAATATGATACATTTTCGCTACCAGCAGCAGCAGCAACAACATCAGCACCATATGAAAAACATAAATTTTAACCAGCAGGATCCATAAAACTAACTTGTCCTCGTCCCTCAATCAAGATTATTAACAGCATGAACAAATAATAATAACAATAATAATGAGAGTAAACTACAAATCTGTGGTACATCCCACTATAAAACAAATTAGCTAAAGGGTTGTTGGAAGGGTTCATAAATAAAATTTTAACTGACAAAAATCTAACGTAATGGAAAGGATGGATCAAAGGATTGCCTAATTATCCTTCCACATTATTATATATAATTAAATCTGCCTAAAGAGCTAAAGCATTGTAGCTATTAAAAGTGAACGTGTCAGTTAAATGGCCAAATCAACTACCTGTTTTTTCTACATGATGATCATTATGTACATGACTATAGTTACTACCTCCAAGCTTGCTGACCTTCAGGGCCATTTCCTATATTCATAAATAAATAAATGAGATACGGCTAATCTTATGCATCTAGATCGAGTCCATTTTTCTTTTGTGTGGAATATAAAAAGCAGAAAATGTTGTCATAAATAACTTGTCGCCACACGATGATATGGCGTCTCAAAGGGGCAAGACTTAATCAACAGAATGGATTTGTTCTGGCACAAAAAAATATTAAGGAAATCCTTAACAATTCAAATCAAGTCTTAAATCATGTGCACGCGTTTATGAGCGTGTACGTGTGTGTGTTTGGAGGATACATAGTGGAATGTAAGGTAATGATCAATAAGGTACTTGTACGGCCTAAAGGCATCTACGTACAGAACAGTTTCACCCCATATGTCAACATTATATTACACTATTATCCTACAGGCCTTTTGCCTTTGCCTGCCTACTGAACTGAAAACATTACCCAATGTCACTTTTACTTTCCTTCTTCCCATACATACAGCCAGGTAGACAACAGAGGTTACGTGTGTTGCATTACCAATACTGCAGATACATACAGCACTGCAACAACAAGAAAATTTACCAATGCTGACAGCATACACACGCTACCTCAACATTCTATCTCATATACTGACAGCTATTATGTGTTCATAAAGACACATTCCAGGCTGACAGATGATCATTAATATCCACCTAGACATACACTCAATCCACACGTGAATCTCGAGATTAAAAGGACTTTTTTAGCAAAATAATAATTATATTCCTGATTGGTTCTGCTGCTGCTGCCGCCACCGCGGCCACAACCACCGCCATCAGTATTAGACCAAGTACCACATATTAATAAATTTTTTCCATGAGAAAATGGAGCAATTGTGTACCCACATCATACTAATTAGCTAGCACTCTCAGCATACACACGGCCCTACTGACCACAAGGTATGTGTCTGTTGTGTGTCTATATAGAGCAAAACCACACCCAAAAAACCCGGAACTCACGTCGTTTATAATCGCAAATTCCTCAACTTGCTCACTTATTGGACAGCAGCTAATACTTACTTGTAGTAGCCATCGTTAATGGACTCGTGATTACAGCATAATTGCATATGTAACTCACACATGTAAAATCAATCCTGTTCACCTGTTGCGTTCCTGCTCCTGCTCCAATTAGCTCCTATTATAATCAATGTCTACCTACCTACATGCATGGCAGGAATATCTCCGTATACATAATTTTTTTTCACTTTCAATTTTAGCTTAATCATCCCTCACAAAATATATATGTAATCTATATGCACACCTGAAAAAGTAAATCCTGCTCTAGTTCCTACAAGTACAAGCCAATAATGTTAATCGTGAAATCTGGTGTTGCTCTGTTGTACATGTAACATATCAAGGGTAAATTATTTTCTGTGTAGGATGTTGAATATAGAGTAGGAATTTTTGGTGGTCAATGTCAACGGGAGAAAAACTACTCTACTCTGGGAACACAAGTCAGCTTCCCAGATTCCTAGGGCCATTCTTATTACTATGATTATTATTGGAAGGAAACAGCAATGTAGGAAGGAAACTGTTCACTTGTTGCTACCTTTATAGCTACGTAATACCAGAGAAGTAGTAGACAAGGAACAACGTGAACAAATTCGAGGTCAAGTGACTTCAAAAATAGAAACTGTAGCAACCTGCTAATGCTATGATACGCTGCTGCAACAACTAACAATGGACCTCCACACGTACAAAGCCAATCCTAATGGCATATTAATGATGAAACAATTCTCATACTACCGGCTTTAGGCAATGTGTTTTTTTCAAGAAAAAAATCGCACTGTCCCTTCTAGCTAACATTTGCTGTGGAAATAAGATTCCATTCAAGATAATAATGGACCCGATGGCCTTAATTGGCCCTCGTATCCAGGTTCAGGGTGGCAGGTAACAAGTAAGTTAGAAATGTGTACACAATTTTTCGTAAAATTTTCTCATATATTTCCCTTGGAGGTTTACAAGTAAGCAAGCTTCACTAACAACAAAGAATTCACGAAAACATGATGACGATGAGAGTCGAGTCCCCATTTTAATAGCTTCCATAGGTAACCATATAGCTACCTGAGCCCTGAGTGTACAAGAATGCAAACAGTTCCGGATTATAAATAAGCTGAAGGACTACTGCCTGTTTACTTGAAAGAATTCCCTGAAGGCTCAGTAAGCTGTACCACCGTCGTCGTTGTCGTCGTAATCACTAACTGTAGAAAATCATGTCACTCTCAAAAAGCCCATTGTCATCCAGAAATACAGGACGTTCTCGTTCATGCATTTACCATCCACCCTTTCCATGTAATAGATGCCATTTTCACGGCGAATGGAAAATAATACGGAGACGTAGCTATAATGTGAGTCGTATTTGGTTTACATGCATGCATTTCTAAAATAACTTTTAAGAAAATTGGGTGCAACGGGGTAAAAGTTTCCTTGAGCCTATTGATGACGATGAAGCATAATAAATTGAAAAGCAAGAGGACCGCCTCGACTTATTATTATTACGGTCGTCGTCGTCAGTCACAGTGTGAGGAGTGTAAGACTAAACCACAATGAGACTTCTATTTTTCCTTTTTCCTACCTTTCGAAATGCAACGACTAACTTCAGTGTGTATGCATGCACCCATTCTTATTACGTGTCATATCATCCATCTCTCTCGTCGTCTCCGTCTTTCTCTTATTGCACTCGCTCAGTTTCATTAAGTGACAGAGTCTTTCTTTCCTTTTCGCTTGACTTCAGTTACAAGATTAGAAAAGGGAGGAGAAGGAGATGGTGATGAAAAAAATAATATATGATTGCAGTCCTAATAATAGGAATTATTTTCTAAAAATTTATACACCTTGCATAGCAGGTGGTAATGGTAATCCCTATATAGGAAAGTAAACATAATCATAAGGCTG
>JAQFYD010001389.1:0-12382 GCA_034694225.1 Bourletiella hortensis
AGATTTTCCGATTTTCTCTGCCTCCCTACCTTTCCGCCTATTTTTTAGCCTACATTATAGGAAGGTGCCCATGACTGTCCAGACTTGTAACACACCGTTTGCAGTAACATGTGTGCAGCCACTGGCAGTCCTGAAAGTAGCTGAAAAGTAGGTTCTGAATTTCCCCAATGACGTTTCACTTAAATTTTCCACGAATTTCATACACGTCAGTGTCCTATCACAAATCTGCGACGAAATTGCTCAACATAACAATCACTAATAATTGACGTTGATAATTTCCAGCTAGAAAAATAATAATCCTATTGTAAAACGAGGTTGCAAAGTATGCATCATAGGCTTCTTATTGTGCCTAACTCAATGAATTTATTCAGTTTGATAGTAAATCTGACCACATGTGCCTACAATTATGATTGACAGGTTGTTTTTTCTCCTCTGCATTGATTAAAATTGCTAACATACGGACCCCCTCCCCCACTCGTTGAAAAGGTCATATGTTAATGGATTATGTAGAAGTATGGCGCATGTTGGGAATAACCTGAAAATAGCATAGGGTGAAAGTCATCATCATCTTGAGGAAGGAACGTCGCCTGTCCTGAGCTATTATGCATTTCTTATGTCATTCATTTATAATGCGCAACAAGTCGGCCCAAAGCCTGCCACCTCCTCTTTTTCTTTAAATAGAATATAATAAAAAACATGGATTATTCCATCGGTTCAAGTGGCACCAGCAGCTACAGTGGAACTGTACCGATTTTGGCCTTACTCTACCCTTTCCTGTCAGCAGCTTTTATTCAGCCTGTTGCATTATACAATCCCTTCATTCATCTTCCCAATGTTTACACATGCGGAAACTATCATCCGAGATGCCATGGAAATAATAATGCAATGTCATAATAATCCTCATACGACAGATGAGTTATTGCCACATTTCCCTCAAGGTACAGCCCAAGTTATGCCATATTTTTACGGAAGATTGCACGCTGGAATGCTTACGAATGGTGGGGGAAGAACCTTCAAACTCAAGACGGAAGTCTTCCTCAAATTCAAATGCAAATGGAAGAAACTATATTGCAACTTTTAGAGTACCAGTTCAATCATAGCTACATATGGGTTTCCATTAAGAACTAATGAGTAATCTACGATAGATGATACAATGACCTAGTGGAATTTACTACGAAGAAACACCCACTTTTACGTGCATAACAGCGTAAACTTGAATGCAGTTTATCTTCCAGACTATCATCATTATCAGTCATCACCCATTCACATTTCTGTGACTTTTAACTTGCATAATTAACTCGATTGAAAGGATTAATATGTGACATGAAACAGAGAGAGAGATCTCTCTCATATGACAGGAGAGACATATGAGTGTATGAGGAGGATAAAAAAATCTTCATGTAAAGCTCTTTAAGAGGCCGCAAGGTCTGTACTTAAACAAGGCTGAATTGAGCAATTAAAAACAGTCAAACTGACGAACTCGGTCAGGAAAGAAGAAGAAGAGTGAGTGATCATCAAACAAACTGGAATCAGTCAGACTTAACACACTACTCCATAGTACGTGAACAGTTCCAAAATCACGTGCATTAACACACACAAACACGTTCCAAACAATTTGCGTTTTTTCGTAAACTTTAGCAATCCCATCAGAATTTACAGGAAATCGAATCACTTGGAAAGGGCGAAGCGAATCAATACTTGAGATCCAAGGAAACCGGATGAAGATGTTACCAAAGGTCCTACGAACACTCCAGCTATGTTTTCTCATAGCAATAATACTCGGTGGTAATAACCTATAATTAAATTTTCACATAAATCTTCATCATAGTCATCACACACGCGCCACTGTTGCTGTGAATTAGCATCTAAAATTAACTTTGTTTCCAAACTAATTATTCCCCGTATAGAAGCAGCGGAAGGGCTGGAGTGTGACTATGGATTCGACCTATCCTCATACCCACCACCGCCAACGACCCGTCGTGGCTTCATTTACTTGCGCGAAGCCGAAATGATGGCAATGGAGGCCACAGGAACACTCCTGCCGGATGTGAAATTGGTGAATAAAATCCGTCTGGACATGGAGGCCATTCGTGCCCAATTCCCCCTCGTGTCGGATCTTTACCATAGGAAGAAATGGGCCCCGGGGAAATTGAGATTTCACAACATTAGTGAGTCTGACATTCGGGCTATCAACCAGACCGAGTTTGGACCTGTGAAAGTTCGTTATCTCAGCTCACGCTATCGGGATGCTCAGACCAATATGAACATCACGTATCTGAATTTCCCAAAATTGTATAATCCTATGGTTCTGAGTGGAAAATTGGAGGAATTGTTGGGCATTCAGAGTGATCCGGTGTCGAGTATTTTCAAGGATGGGGACGACACTGTTTATAACCTTCCCCGCAATACCTACGTTTTCATCCGGGGGACGGGCAGATGTTTCATTTCTTGCGAGCAGAAACATTTTTGGAACTTTTTGGTCAAATGCAACAAGAATCGTGAGGTGGTTTTGATAGATGAGCAGACGGTGCATTATAAACCGACCATCTTGTCTCTGCTTGAGTCCTAACCTTGGGGCGAGCCAGATGGATTTTTCCCTGGCAATTCTTAAATTTTAATTCGCTTCATCAGTATATACAGAACAAGAACAAAAATTCTCATTTGTTATTATTATTTTTTTCGCTAAAAAACAGGCCTTGATGGTCTTTGTTTGTATATTATTATGAGCTTAATAAAAACATTTAGTTACCTTGTTTTCCTCAGCTGTGCTGAGGTGGCTTTACAGCATTTTGTCTTTTGATTTCCCCAGCATCTCACGTTACGTTAATGGATTCCAAGTATTTTCACATCCTTTCGTCCAGCATTCAGCGTGTGGAATTCATCATCTTCTTGCCTGAAGGTTTACACAATATGATGAGCTTTTCAATCCCCAAGGCTCGTCTTGCTGTTTGTTATGCCAATGTTACTATGTGTGCAGAACACTTCGCGCAAATATAGTTTCTAATACTCACAGGGACCTAGACATCGTGTACACATGCTGTACATTCGTTTCCGTTCTACATTTTCAGTTGAAAATCCCAATTTGTTGCATTCATGTCCTTGCTGCATGATCCCTTCAGGCCAGTAGTTTTACTAGTCTCAAACGAGTAGTAAAAAAACCGTAATCTTTGATCCCATAAGGCAATCAAGGTCCTGGAAATTTTGTTATTTCGAGCTTAACAGACAGAGCGAATACCTATGTTGCACCTCAAAGAGCAACAGCTTGATACTCCATAACCCTTTTTACAACTACATTTCGAGTGAAACCCACACGGCAGGAAATAGTACATTTTAAGCTCTCAACTCTCTCACAGGGATTAGCAGGGACAGGGAAAGTAATAAATTCCAGTCTAAATTCCACTTTCTCCAAATGGCAAAGTTCAGGTTGTAAAAATCCTCATATCAGTGGTATACGTTACATTTGCTCGCAAGCTCAAACGTGTCCTCCTTGTGTAGGCTTTTGAAGAAGAAAGTGTTTAAAAGTTCCAGGGCTAATTAGCATAAAAGAGATAAGATTTTTTTTTGCAATGTGTGCAAAAAGTTGAGAGTTCTCTTTGGCAAAACGTAGCTACAGATCGATGGAGCTAGGCCCTCTTAACCCGGTGGCTTTATTTTCTCAAGGAGAAAAGAAAATGATTAGAGTACTTTGAACAAAGAAAGTGGTCCGGGGATTGTGTAGTGCCCAACTAATGAATGAACGAGAGCTCATTCAGAACAGTAGTGAAAGCATAAAGGATGTCATCAGTCGGAATTATATAAAAGGAGGGGTATTACTTGGAAGCAATTTGCGGGTCTGTAAATTCTTAAGGGACTCTCTTTCACTAGTCATGTTGAAATACATTATTATGGCTTTCTAATGTATTTTGTAGCATGTATGGTGATGGAATTTCCCGTGGGAACAAAGTCTCATCAAGTGCTTCTTCATGAAACTTCTTGCATTGGAACCGCTGAATGTGAGTATGATTTCCCGTACAACCGTTCAGAATGTTCTGAAAGCCACAGATGGGTCTGAAATGGTTGCACTACAAGTCGTACAGTACGCAGTAAAAGCAAAGTACAAAATCAGAAAAAAATCAATTTCACCAAGATCGGAATTTGTTGTTACAGATTTTACAAAGGAAATTGAACAGAGTTCATAGAGAAATGTGTACACGTAACTCGCAAGATTGAATGTTGCTGGGAGATAGAATTTGTAGCCATGACAAAGCAAACAATATTTGTGTCTTTTAAAGGAAAAATAATGATGTGAGAAAGGTTTCGAAGAAAACAAGAAGAAAGTTTCCAGTTTCCGTCATCTTCGTCTTTGGAGGAAAGGAAATAGTACAAAGGAAAAAGCTTTCACATGTACCTCTCATGTTTTTCAGTATGGAATTGGGATCTGGCTGAGAGGCCATTAAATAATCAAAATATATTTATCACAATGTAGTATATATGTTCATAGGTAAGTCCTGGAAAGTACTGAAGAGAACCCGTATATGGGAAAGGGATCCGAAAACTAGGAGTGAAGTCCCCGTCAATCCGAGTTCCAGCTCAGTGTTCTAGCAGCCTTCGTGGAGGAAGGACGCGTTTCAATGACTCTCTGCAATTCTCCGCGGGCTTTGTAAACAGCGACAGAAAAATATGTTTTGTGGCTGAATTGTGTGGAGGATCGGAACGTGCGAGTTTCGGTAAGTTTTTAAGTAGAAAATCAATAAAAAATTAATTGATGACATGGTGTGTTGACAATGTATACTTTTTGCAGTTTTAATGAACATGGGAGGGGATTTTGTTTGACTTTGGAAGGACTTTTCGTGTCTGTCTCTGCTGGTGTCATAGAAACCGGTGACGTAAAAGTTGCTGCTACTACTGTGTTTTAAGTGTAGTTTGGCAACTGTATTGTGGTGATAATGAGTTGTTGTGTTATCAGTTGATGCTTATTGTTCTGTTATTAGAATTATTTTTGGTTCCTGAGAGCGTGATCCTGCTGTGAGTTTTAATTTGTGACAAGAAAATTTGAGGATGGATGGCTCCGGTGAAGGCAAAGTTAGTGACGACACGGAAAATCCTGTGTCATCCATCGAAGAGCCGAAATATGGATGGACCGTGAAAATGAATCATGTGTTTCCTGAAACATGGAATCAAAACATTCGACCAAGGTTGCGGCAGTTGCCGGATTTGTTGCCGTTGTTTATAAGGTAAAAAAGTGGATAAAATTGTTAGTACGGAGGTGGGAAGGTGAATTAAAGGAGTGTTTTGATTAAATTATAGGTATTTCGTTTGGTGGGTGGGAACTTGGCTAATCCGGAGAGTTAAACCGTTCATTGATCTTTACATGCTGACGAGTAAACAGATGTATGGTGAGTACTGAGAAAGTTGTACAACTTTCAACAACGCTACAGCGTTTTGTGGCTTGAGGAGATTGTGAAATCGTCATCTCTGATATGGATTTTCAGGCGTCCCCTTGGGTGGAATAGGCTCGGGAACGATCGGGAGGGGATTTAAAGGAGAATTTTGCAGGTTTCAGATGGTACCAGGCCTATACACTTATGATGTTTGCCATGCGGATCAGTTCATTCTTACAGTGCGAGACAAGAAAGGGAGGCTATTGTATCAAAAAGTTCTGTCAGGTGCAGGTGATCCGGGGATTTTGACCTCATGGGATTGGTCTTTCAATTCTGAAGATGCTACCTACACGGGATTATTTCCGCTTGCCTGGTATAGTTATAACATTCCAGAACAGAAACTAGTCGTACAGTGCAAGCAAGTTTCTCCGGTCATTCCGCACAATTACAAAGTAAGTTCACACGCTGTGGAGCAGCAAGTTGGAATAGAGCGGTTTCCTAGAACTGGATGAAGCTAATTGCATCTTCTAGAAGTGTCAGGTCTGAATTTTGTGATGAATTAAAGATCATGTGTGCTTGCAGGACTCGTGTATGCCCGCTGCAGCGTTCGTGTGGAGAATACAGAATAACAGCTCACAACCCAAGCATGTTTCTATTACTTTTACATTCAAGAATGGAACTGGAGGAAGGAATTCTGGAAGGAAATGTACAAGCGAGACGTTCCGAGTGGAGCAGGAAACAGATAAGATCATTGGGGTAGCATTGGAACAAAAGATTGATGATCTGGATGTCACTTACGGCATTGGCTGTGTACAAAGAGTAGGTTGCTTAGTGTTACCATAGTGATGAATTTTCCAAGCCTTTGTGTGCATGTAACTGTCTGGTTTATTTACAGAGTAATCAGACGGTAACAAAGATGACGCAGTTTGATGTGAAAACGGGTAATGATATTTGGGAGAAGCTAGCTACGACGGGGCAGCTTGACACGGAAACGTCAAGATATGGACTAAAACAAGGGGAAGTTGGAGTAGCTATTTCATGTACATCTCTAGTAGAGAGTCAACAGTGTGAGGAAATGGTTTTCAGCCTCGTGTGGCATGAACCTCTCATTCATTTTAAGGGAAAGCAGCGGCAGTACACACGGTTGGTGGTCCCAGTTATTTACGAAATTCAAAAATAGCTGCAGAAGAGAAATGACCGTGGTTTTTCTGCAGGCGGTACTATCAGTTCATTAGCCATGAAAAGAACACAGAGGAAGACATCCGGGAGACAACCTCAGCTGTGCTGAATTTGACGTCCTACTGTCTCAATAATTATGCAACCTGGGACAGAGCTATCACAACATGGCAAGCGCAAGTTTTGGAAGACCCGTAAGCCTTTGAAGTTATTTTCATACTGAGAGGCTGTTTACTTTGTAGAATTTCAAACGTGTGCTTTGTGATTGCAGGAAGCTTCCAGCCTGGTTCAAAAGCGCCATTTTCAATGAACTTTACTTTGTTGCGGATGGTGGCTCAGTCTGGGTGGATTATAGTAATGAATCTCTACCAAATACTTTTAATGAGAAAGAGGATGTTCGTAACGAATATGGTCGATTCGCCTACTTGGAAGCTCATGAATACCGAATGTACAATACTTATGATGTTCACTTCTATGCGTCATTTGCTCTGGCAATGCTTTGGCCTAAGCTGCAGCTGAGTTTGCAGTATGACATCGCTGACGCAGTCAAGTTCAAGGATGATAACTCCCGTATTCATCTATTCGATGGTCATCGAAGTGCCCGGAAAGTTGTTGACACTGTTACACATGACGTTGGGGATCCCAGTGAGGACCCGTTTTTAAAAGTGAATTCTTACAGAATCCATGATGTGTCCGAGTGGAGAGATTTGAATCTCAAATTTGTTCTTCAAGTTTACCGTGACTATGTGTTCACTAAAGATAAGACCTACCTTAATAACATGTTCCCCGTTTGTACGGCGGTCATGAAGCGATCTATGAAATGGGACAAGGATGGAGATGGCCTCATTGAAAATTCTGGATCAGCAGATCAAACATATGACACTTGGATTATGACTGGACCGAGGTAGTACACCCTTAGGCTTCCACTACAGTGCTGACTAATTTTATATTGAATTATAATGTTGTTGATTTTTTGCTGATTCCAGTGCATACTGCGGAGGTCTTTGGCTTGCATCCTTGTACTCAATGATCGAAATGATCAAAATCGCAGATGTCGACCCTGATGTGCTAAAATCAGATCTTGAACTTTATGAAGAGACACTTGAACGTGGAACGAAATCATATCAGGAGAAGCTCTGGACTGGAGAGTATTACAAATTTGATGCATCTCCACATGAGCACGGGAAGAGTATCATGTCAGATCAGCTCTGCGGTTACTGGTTTCTAACCATGTGCAATGCAGATGTTTCCAAAGTCTTTCCGCCGTCAAATGTTCGTCGAGCGCTCAAAACATTATATGAAAAAAACGTTATCGGAATTTGCAATGGCGAGATGGGAGCAGCCAATGGAGTGAATCCTGATGGAACTTTGGACTTGTTTACACTTCAGAGTGAAGAGATTTGGACGGGAGTCACTTATGCGTTAGCTGCCACGATGATCAAGAATGTATGCATTTATCTAATAATTGAAGCTTATCTGTTACTCATCCGTTTCAATTCTGTATATAATAATGTCAATTCGTATTGCAGGGTATGACCGACGAAGGTTTCAAAACTGCCGAGGGTATCTACCGGACTGTGTATGAAAAGATTGGGCTGGGTTTTGAAACTCCTGAAGCTTTATACACGACCAAGAAATACAGAGCTATAGGCTACATGAGGCCCTTAAGTATATGGGCTATAATGCATGCTTGGACAATGCAAAAGTCAAACGGACAGATCTGATTATTAAAACCATTCCTACCAAATCGCAATTAAGTTTCCGCCTCCACGAAAGCAGCAATATTACTATTGGGTTAGTTACCGAATTGTTTACAATGATGCCTCTTTCAGTACCTTTCATGCAATCTTGCCAGGAGTAATAAATGCAGACAATGGTTATTTAGCTCAGTAATTGGCCCACTGTCAGTTTACTTGTGTGATTTACACAAATTTTATATTTCATATGTATAGTTTGGTTTCTCAAGCTTCGTGAATCCTTGGCCATGCACTTGTCATGAACTATGAACTATGTGAAATGTGTACTACTTCTGTATCAGTTCATGGATCCGGCAAAGGTCAAATTCCTTAACCTGGAGTCATATCATCACCTGGAATAGCGGTTTACATAAACAAACTGCACCTGTCTTTTAACTGTGAAACAATGCTAACTGATAAGGCCGTTAAACGTAAAGTCTACACCCGTGCCAGTCATGTTCTCTGAATAGCAACAGTGAGCTCCATCCTCATCATCTGATTTCACCTACTGATGAGTCTTTCATGTTGTGCCTATTAACCTTACCTCTCTCCCCATATATAGTGTGACAACTTGTGTCTTCCTTTGGCATGCGCAAGTATTCAGAGCGGTCCTATCTCTTAAACCCAAAAAATAATTTGTCAGCAGAGTGTTGGGTAGACTCGCACGTGATCCGCTAAATACTTTCCAATTTAAATCACCTGGGTGGAAGCTATAAAATTATCTGCGAGTAACAGATTGTTAGTAAATAAATACAAAGTTCGTTGAGCAGTGGTCTCACACAGTGTGAGCAACCTTCCAACAAACAACGCGTTCGTAATCCAGTTTGCAACAACATGGGATTTAATATCAGACTTGTCAGACAGTAAGTGTCTCCAGCTTTTTATTCCGAGCTGTTCCCGCAATTTCAGATACCTAATATTATGTCTAAATTCTTATTCTTTCAGTGGGGAAATGCCGCTTAACCGATCGGAGAATTGGGACAAGGTCATCAAGACTATGATTGACGACCCATTGACTCCAAGGGGCATAGCAGAGGTAAGCATGAGTTCAGTTTTACCATTACCATAGTAATTCAGTCAGCTATTCCGGCGCACAATAATTAAAAATATTATATTATATTACAGGCTGAGATACTTGGAAAAAATCTAAGTGAAGTAAAGTTCCATCGCGTCTATTCCAGTGATTACAAGCGAGCCAAAGAGACTGCTGAATACATACTCAAACACAGTAGCCATCCAACGCCGGAAATGATAGTGGATAAACGGGTTCGGGAAAGGGTAATTTTTACACCTTCATCCTGACTTTACTGGTGCACTGATGTGCGGAATTTGTAAAGTGGTAATTATATTTTCAGAATTCTGGAGAATGGGAGGAGAAGACGCCAATGGATATGTACATGGAGGCTAAAAAATTACAAATGTATCCTCACTATCTTCCTTGCCCAGGTGGCGAATCGGTTCATGAGGTCATGGAGAGAGCTGGCAGCTTCATTCAGGTAATTTGGCTCGTTTGATTTGTGTCAACTTCAACATCCCTTGAGAGTTGATGTAATGATGTGATTATATTTGGTGACATTCTAGGAGCTTTGTGCCGCCTCAGATGCATCAAAGGAGGATCAAAACATTCTAGTCACAACTCATGGAGCTTTCCTTGCTTGCCTAATGGAATACTTGATATCTATGAATGATTTGTATCAACTCGAAAATGTGGACGTTGACCTGGCTCGGGCACCTGCTCCAACCACAGGCGTCACTCAGATAATACTCGGTGAAAAAAAGGAATCTGGTCCAAGGGTTCTGAAATTTATTCAGCTCCATGATAGTAAGCATTTAGATGGAGAGACATTGCCGGACTGATCATTGTTTTGATATTATTGAAATTCGGCCTGTAGCTAGGATTGAATCCTGCTGTTTGTGGTTCTAAATAAAATATACGTAGCTGTCGAATTTTATAATGCTGAAAGAAATTGTGTTCAGTCAGATGCATACAATTCAACGGGGAATGAAATTCTTTTTATTACAAGTTTCTCGTAATAACAATAACAATTATTATTAAAGCTCACGATTAGCCACACCTTTAATAACACCTTAAGAAATTGAATTCACGATTTATTTCGAGATTCACAATTCAGCGTTTGGACGTTTCGGTTATAATCAAATCTAGAAGCAGTACATAAGCTGCGGGAAGACTTGCTTCAATTTTTCGAAAAATCGAGGAGCGAATTCTTTTATCCAGCGCGGCTCAACCGCGACTACATTAGTTAAATACACCTTGTTTCCTGTATTCACGACTTCTTCATAGATGATCCAATTAGGAGTTGACTTGAACAATGCACTGGAGGGGTGAATAAATACCTGTTCCCTTTCATTGGGATTAGCGTATGTTACGTAGCCATGACCTCTGGCTGTCTTGTGAGCAATACGGCTGAAATAACCAGATGCGATGCACTTTTGAATAGCCTGTGGATCCGGGAGACTGAATGACGGTCTGACTTTTAAGTTATTTGATTCCAAAACATTTTCCAGCTGCTCACGGATTGCAAGCACCTCGTCCATGGCTTTGAAGTTGACGAAATTCTCGCGGCACCAATCCCTGGAATAATTTTGCCTCTCCCATTCCGTAAACACGTTCAAATATGTATGATGATCGCCTTCTGGTTTGAAAAACGTTGCTCTACGTAAGTCAGCAAGATGCCTATTCTTTTTAGGGCGAAGAAATACTTTACCAGACTGCTGTACTGAAAATATACTTGTGATCGTAAGGATTTCATCAGTACATTTCAAATCCACTGACATGATTAACACTTTAGAGAGCTTGGGCTCCAGTGGAAACCTAGAAATTTGTCGTCCCATTGGGGTCAATCTCCCCTGACTGTCTAGCGCTTCCAGGTCTTTCAATTCTGTTACTGCAGCTTCGATGGTTTGAGAGGGAGGTGGGTCCATAAACTCAAATCTGGAGACGTCTTCCACTCCGTGAGCGGCAAGCATTAGAATGGTTGATTCAAGATTGCTTCTTACAATTTCCGGTACTGGGGCTTTAGGCATTGTCTTGAAAGTGTTTTCACTGTAAAGACGGAAACATTTTCCAGGTCTTGTACGACCAGCTCTTCCTGCCCGCTGTATGGCTTGGGCCTGTGTGATTTTCATGGTGTTTAATGTCTTAAGTTTCTTCTGTGGGTCATACTCACTTTGCTTCACGATTCCAGAATCCACAACGTAAACAATTCCGTCAATTGTGATTGATGTTTCTGCAATGTTGGTAGCTACGACAACCTACAAAAAAACAAAGGTTTGGAGAACTTATTTCGCATTAGTGCTATTTTCAAGACTAAGTAGCACGGATAGTTCTACCTTTCGTTTGTAATGTTTCGGAATGGGCTCAAACACTTGGTTCTGTTCCTCCAAGGACAAGTTGCCATAACAGGGCAAGACCCACAACTCTTCTTTCACATCTTCCCTTAGTATGAGGTCGCAGCAGCGCTCAATTTCGCCCTCGCCTCCCAGAAAGACCAGTATGTCACCTGAAATCACAAGCCAGTTACTTTGAAAAATTAAGTTTTGAAATGATAGTAATCACTAGACGCTTCTCAATTACCCTCCTTTTCAAACCGGTGAATCCTCATGACGGTACTGACACATGCATTTTCGTAGTCCTGCCCAGGATCCCCCATGTATTTTATGTCAACAGGATATGTTCGACCTGGTATTTCAAAGACCGGAGCATTGTTAAAGTATTTTGAGAACTTTTTGGCATCTAATGTTGCAGACGTAATAAGAAGCTTCAAGTCTGGTCGTCTCCTAATAGTCATCTTCAGTAGTCCTGTCACAGAAGTGATCATTAAAATACCATGGCAAACTTGAAGGAACGTATAATTTCATCCAAAAGGATATGGCACACCAAGTGTGGAACCGGGAACCTCTGTTCGATTTTTTTGAGACTGAAATATGTTATAGTCCGAAAAAAACTGAACAACTTTTGTAGTGGTCCGAAAAACTTTTACCGACTCGTTTTCAAGTTATGGAGATTCAAAGTCCATAATTGTTACATTTAGTAACGTTGCAGTCAAGGGCAGGATTTAGCACCGACCAAATTCCCAAACCTGTCTCCCG
>JAQFYD010001390.1:0-12380 GCA_034694225.1 Bourletiella hortensis
ACATTAATGCTGGCGGCATTGACTCCAGCGGGATAGACTCCAGCGGGGAAAATGCGGCGGGAATACCTCCTAGCTCCCTTGTCATTTGTAATAGCCTACTCCGCAACTTGGCTTCTTCGCGAACTTCATGAACTTGATCTGAGCCGACACCGGGTACAACCTCCGCTGCCTATATTTGCATATCAATGTGATGTCCTGCGCATCGAATTTCAGTACTGTCCGAACTTTCTTGCACTGCCCCTAACTGCCCTTATAATTGAACAACCATGTCCGCCCTCAGTAAATTCTTGCACTCTCTCAGAGTGTTTTTAAAACTGCCTATAGCTGCGATACTTTTTACTACCGCACATGCCACATGGCCAGATAAGTTCAACGTTGGAATGCACTCTTTCAGCATGTAACTTCAGATATTGAATAAAATTGGTACTCAAACCGCACGAGGATATGCAACAACAACTCCGCCCAAGTGATTCTGCGAAAAAACCTGCGTCCATTATCTGTGTACCAAAAACGAAAGGAATTCATACTATAAATCCCCTATAAATCTAAACTACCCAATCGTTAAGAAGAATACATGGTTCCCGAGTTATTCCGGTTTCGGAGTAATATAAAATGCAGCACGATTGTACCACCTAAACTTAAATATCTCGGGGATACTTTACACTAATTTCAATTACCAGGGCTGTATAGTATACATTTACACACATGGAGAGGAATCTATTCACAAAGGTTTTAAACGGTTCAGACTTAAACAACAAGCAACAGGAACTACTCGCAGACTTCACCGAAACTATAACAAAAGCCGACTCAAAGCTCTGCTGTAATTGTAACAATTAAAAATCAAATGGCTTACCTGACGTTAAACTAATGTTGTTAATACTTTGCTCATTCGGGTCTGATTCTAATTCCTCCAGACAGAATCCGTGTTCTAAGCAAAGGAAGATCAAGGTCACCTTCCACTGGTTCAAGACGGTCACTGCCTGAATAGAAACAACAATTATTTGCCAATCAATCATCCTCTATATTTCTTACAGATTCCCAAGGTATTTAGGCTAACCATTAAGGTACCGTAAAAATAGGTGCATGTACTTTCTAAAAATAAAGTGATCAAAGCGGTGAACCGCGTTTGCATTGAAGCGAACACTATTGAATAACCCGTGAATAGTTTCGATCCAAGCTGTGGTCAAGTATATTAGGGCTGGCAATCTGTCAGTCTGTATAAATGGAAGTTAATACCCGTGGATGATGTGAACTCTAATCTGACTAACACTAACGCTTCCATGAAGCGTTATAACGATTTAACAATACTCATAGTTACGTTTAATCAATATCAACCACACGAATGAAGGATCTTTACAAAACCAACGCAGTTCCAACAGAAATTGACGCTTTCTGACTCCGGCAACTGCGACGTGGTTACCGCGGGAGCTTGGCGTCAGAACAAAGGCATCTTGGCCGGAGAGGACTGTAAACGCGCCAAACTGCACTCGTTAACGGTCATTCTTTTGTTCCCATTTCATGTCACTCGACTTGATCATACCAATAATCCATTGTTCTCCTCGCTGAGCATTTGAATGTTCTTCAGTTATTAGTGGTAACTGGATCGAAATACATCTCATTCTCACCATGACGGTCGGGGCCAAGGGACCAAGGGCCCGTCGAAAAAAATAAGTAGCAAGTATTAGTCATGTTGGAAAGAAAACACTTTCCTTTGTGCGATTTTCCTGAAAATGTGAACAGAATTTGTAAGTGCTTAGAATATTCAGTCATTGTTCCCTAATAGCTGTTTTGTGTGGTCATTTGAGGGCCATGATAATGTGTGTTGGCGAACTAAGTCAGGTTGAGCTCCTTACCATTTATTTTTTCACGTGGTTTGATCTGCGTGGTCAAGAAGTGGTCTGTAATACTTGTGCCGGCGGTCAAGGGAATTAAGACAGATTTTGGAAGCACCCTGCAGATGTGTGGTCTGTATGAAATGTGGCAAGGGGTTCCTGCGGTTTACAAAAAATTTGAAATCACCGTCAACTTCACATGCGTACATCCCACGCGCGGAATACACGATATGGAAATTGTAAGTTAATGCTTGCGGATTGAAGTTTGAAAAAGTGATTTGCCTTGTCCTGTTAAGCAATTTTGAATATTAATTCAGACTGCATTCCGTGGGGATGCATCATTGCTATTCATCAGTACCAAGAGGGAAATCCTTCTGACGCCGTCGTGGCCATCATGTTGTACTCTCTTGGCCTACCAATTCGGTCTGGAGCATACGGACATGCCGTTCTGGCTTACAGGTTCCAACAGTCTATTTCAAAATGACTAAAATTTGAGAATTTTTTAGATTCAGGTCTGTTAATCGGTAAATATTTTTCTGTTTTCTCAAACCTATATGTAGGACCCAATGAGGACGAGGAGTTTTGACGAGAGCGAGTTGCTCGAAAATTTGAAGAAATATTTTCCCCAGTCAATAGACGCTCTGCGTTCCCCAAGGAATGTGTAACTCGACCATACGGACCCACTGGTCTGTTCAAAACTGTAATGAAAGCAGTTCCCCCATGGGTCAACGCAATAATTTTCGTTGTTCACCTCCAGCTACAGGTTTCATGGCTTGACGCATGCATCAAAGAAGTAGCAGAAGCCGAAATCCGAATGATCAGTGATTGCCGTGTTGAATATCTTGCTCCGCATCCTTGGGAACCAGCACTTCGAAACAGGAAAGGATTTCTGAGCAAGCTACGTTTTCCTGGCACTGAGCACCCTGGAGTCGTTCCTGGAGTTTTACAGTTGCTGAAAACAAATATAAATATTGAATCAGTCAGTGTCGTCGGGAACAGCAATTTCCTTCGGAAGATAATATCCTACTTACATTCACACGAGAACAGAGAGGAATGGGAGTATTTCGATCACTGGAAATAATTCACCCAACCTGCTCTTCGGGTCTCTCCTGCAAATTGCATCACCGATGTTTAAACTTCAGCTCCAATTTGATGCCCCTCAAAGCTGGGGCCTCCTAAATGCAATATTACGAAGACAGAAACACTCTGAGACACATCAGCATCAAATGCAAAGAGTCATCCAGTCGTCATTTCTGCAGTGAAAGTTGTTACAAATTCAGATTCTTACCGACCCAGCTTCCCCAGTTACAAGAAATTACGCTTGGTACACTTCCTTGTACATCAATTTTAATTGCACAGTGCATGACCATCGGAACCCAATTTAAGATGTCGTCTTTTCCCGTGAAACTGAAAATCATCACAGCGTGATCAACTTTCTTTCACTCGAATCGGTACATAACTGGTTGTTTTTCGCGCGAAATAATTCAATTCTCTTTCGATCGATAACAACACTTCACGTAGTCCGTGTTCACCTCTTTGAAGTTCCGGAGGCACTTCTGATGGCTCAAGAAGTAACTGAACTTCACATGATAATTGTTATGGACAAATATCACACGGTATCAAGAAAAAATAGCGACGACAGTATTTCGGGGGTCGCATACTATCTATTCATAGGTCAGCGACAATTTTTTATACCTAATTCCAGTTTTTTCTCTGCTATTTGCCATCAGAGAATGCTTAACTCTCAGGATGCCACTTTACCCAGGAAGATAGTGATGGCTGTCGCATACAGGATTGTAAGGGTAAGTTGAAGCTGACCTTTTGTATTTCGCAACTGATAATTTTTGAAGACTTATTTCTATGCCAATACAATTCCACTGATTCGGTTTTTACATGTGTTCAGCGGCTGACGTTGATCCTCACATTCGAGTTTTCAGGACTGGAATACTCCATCACTCGGGTTACCTTTTGGGATCTTTGGTTTGTCGTGCTTACCAGCGTTGGAATATTTTCACTCCAATGAGGTACAGATGAACTATAAAACTTGTACAGGAGTCTATAAGAAACTTTTTGTAGTACGTAATTTTTTGCCCCAGGTATCCGTCGACTTATGGGATTTCCCCATTTAACGGATGGAATCCCATCTACGCTTTTTAGGAGGCGAGCTTGCGAACCCTCCTTATGTGATGGCGACTGATGCCACAAACCTCTTGGCAAGTTTAAAACACAACGGCTAGACCGACCCGCTTGACAAAGATATCAAAATGACCGGGCAATGACGCCCGTCATTTTGAAGTACGGCGCGGGCCGATCGGTTACTAACTGCGGTCGGTGGAACCCATAGACTGGTCATTTGGGTGCATTTGCGAGATGTCTCGCTTAGCTTTCCCGACCTGGTGGTCGCATAAATTATTCCAGCACGAGCGACGAGGCATCAACATGACCGGGCAATGACGCCCGTCATTTTCACGTACGGCCCGGCCCGATCGGATAGTAACTGCTGTCAGTGGAACCGATAAAACGGTCATTTGGGGGCATTTGCGTGATGTCACGCTTACCTTTCTCGAGCTTGTGGCCGCCCAAATTGTCCCAGCACGACCAACGAGGCATCAAAATGATCTACGGCATCTCCGAACTTATTTATGGTACTTTCAAGATTTGTATAATCAATGAGGATAAATTTCAGTTCAGCAATGTAATGATAATGAAGAACCATCGCGGTCAATGGACCCATATTACTGCAGTAATAATGTGCAAATCAGATTGGGCTTTACCAGCCAGCATCAATGTACTTTTACGCCGAACTGCATAAGAGGAACCGCAAATGTGATAGTATTACTAAATTGCGTTGAGCACACCGAGCTTGCAGCGGCTTCAGGACATAAATATGCTTAACGCTGATGGAACTAATGAGCATCTGGACTGAAGACCTCAAGATTTCCGGCAATGCAACTAAACACTTCAATTGTAATATGAAATCAGCAAGATGCGACTGTCTCCTTGGGATTTAATGGGCAACAAGCTAGTGCGACTCCTTATCTATGCAAACGAGCTAATTTGAATTTGTTTTGCTTCAAATTTGGTCGCCTTTTATAAACACTGTTTGCAGTGTAGTGATCAGCGATCACACAGCTGGGACGCCTCACAGGATGGGATGCATGAGAATGTAGATAGGACTAGTTACATGTGCTACGTACTCATTGCCAAGGTCTTCTATTAAAACAACCAAAGAATGTGCTCATTATATATCAACGAGCTTGCCTTAAGTGTAATGGCATGGCCTCTCTCTTGCACATGTTTTTGCACTGGACCCCAGCAAAAGTGAATTATGCAAGTTGTGTGTAATACGTACAGTACATAACGACATAGTGAGGCTTCGTTACTTGCTCGAGTGAACTTCACAGCAACTTTGTACATAATCTGATGTTCGAAATTCAAACCTGTTGGGACTATCAGCAAGGATTTTCCTGCTTATTAGAAGCCTAAAATGAGCGGTCAGAAATTTTAGTTTCCTGTTTCCTGGGAAAATACTTACTGCCCAACAATTTCCAATTGCCCAATAAATGTGTCCCGGAACACGTGAAAACATTCGTACGTTCCATCAACCACTGCGTTTCTTTACTTGTGCGGATTCTTCACATTCGTTGACTCGTTGCTCAGAGTCGTAACCATTGCAGCAGGTAACAAAGTTAGTCTAATAAAACGTTTTTAGCATGAAAATGGATTTGACAAAATTTTACGGGCCGGGCACGGGCGGGCAGGTAAATTGAACGGGCCGGGCACGGGCGCCCGTTGGAGGGGAAAATTTTCACGGGCCGGGCACGGGCGGCCTGAAAATTTTAAATACTTTACGGGCCGGACACCCAAAATGGCCACGGGCCACATGCCTGGTCGCGATAGCATACGAAGGTTGAAGCTGCTGAATTTCAAATTCAATTCTCGAAAACCGTGCAGCCTTAATCAACCGAGGGGATAGGCGCGATAGAAATTAATTTCAGGGCAATTGCTCCAGCAACGTTTACAAGTGATTGCGGCTACGTAATTCATTGTTTATTGCTGTTTATTGCCCTAATATTAAAGGCATGAAGAAACTTCATTCGATCTTTGAGTGGTTCAGGAATCATTCTTGTTTGATCATTTATTTCAAGAAGGTTCAAGGAACCTGTCCTCGCCAGCGGTTCAAACTTCGTTCTCTCCATATTCAACCTATGGGTACTGTAGTAAGGTATGCCGGCCACAGCAAGAGCCAACACCACCGAAGTTTCCAAATCATTTCTACGAAGTATTCATTCACACACTGTGAGTGATAACCAAAGCTCTATTAAGGAAATGTGATTCCAGTATTGAAGCTCATGGTCACACAGCTTATAAAACGTTTTGACTTCGGCCCTGAGATGAATGAATTGTCTCATCAGCTGCTGAAGGATAAGTGCTGTGGGACACAGTTCTTGTATGCGGTTCTTGTATTTCATCAATTCAAATTTAAATCAATTGGAGAGTGTGCTGAGGTACGCAGATATATGCACATTGAAAATCTCCGAAAAGAAATGAATATCACAACACTGAAGCCTCGTTGAGCCAACTTCACTAGAATTTATTCGTTAATATCACAACGCTGAGGGTTTCAAAATATTCAATGACTGTAGGAACTTGCAGCTTTCCTCAAATGGAGCTGAAATGGTCTTTGGATTGTCAGTGATTTCAAAATATTGAACCGGTCCTGTTTTACTTGTTGCACTGAACTGTGCTCCTCTAAACTCCATATATTGTCTACATAAAAATGCATGTCTTAGTTAAATGGATATTCTTTAGTGAAGCAATTCAACGGGATTTAGCTTACCCATGCTTTGCAAAGTCCACCCACAGCTTCACGAGCTGTTTGGAAAATATGTAATCTGGGTCCTGATCATTCTTAGAAATCGTGAACAGTCCAGGCGGCAATACACCAAGAACGATAAGTTCATCTCCATGAGAAACACCTGAGGTCAAAATTCAAGTACAGGATCGAAATGAGAAGTTAGCCATTTCGAAACAACTTAATTTTGCATAAATCGAGTAAGGAAACATAACAACGTTACCATAATCCGGTAGATGCCATCCGAAGATTTTGTTAATTAATAGCTTTGACAACAGAAGCCCAATGTCTACAAACAAGGGTCGTTTTCCACTCATTTCCATGAAGATCGGCGCTGCAGAAGGTCCACCGCGACGATTGTAGTAGTAAGGATAAACTGGGGAATACTTCCGCTGCTCGGAGATTGCGTGATG
Organism: Bourletiella hortensis; assembly: GCA_034694225.1. NCBI lineage: Eukaryota > Metazoa > Arthropoda > Collembola > Symphypleona > Bourletiellidae > Bourletiella > Bourletiella hortensis. The sequence continues at coordinate 7,101 of JAQFYD010001390.1, forward strand.
TATGGGACAGATGAAGGTAGTTTCGGTAAACATTTTCGTATAGGCATCCAGCCTGACTTCTTTTGGCAACTGGCTCCAGTTAGGAGTGTAATAATTTCTTATTTTTGTCATAATTTCTTCTGCTTTCTTGCTCGTGTCAGGGATTCCCATAAGTCTTCCCACGTTAGCTGTCCAGTTGGAATCAAACTCAGCCAAAGCCTCATCATCCTTGTACAGTTCTATTGCAAATTAACTGGTCACAAATCAAGCACGCTAACTCCTAACAAATGCCATGATCTTGTACCCATCGAAGTGATCAGCCCTTCATGCGCGTTCCCTCCAATCATCAACGGTATCCTGTGCGCCTTTCCAGCAGCCATAATATCTAATGGATGCTCGGTCAAGAATGCCTCTTCATCATTCACAGCTTCAATGCAAGGCCTGGAATTCACTCCATCTTTGTGCGGATGAAAAAAGCAAAAATTGTCCTAAAAAATGTAAGCAGTTCAAAAGGGATGAGAAGTAATTCTTGCAGCTAAACTAATGGCTTTCGGTTGTTATTCTTGCTTACCATGTTGTACATGGCCGCCTGAATCAACTCATCGGTGTTTTTACTCCTCAGGCATTTCACAAGTTCAGCGCTTTCTTCTGAATTGCAGCCAACTTTCCGTGCAAATTTCAAAGTAGTCGCTCGGGCATCCTCAACTGTGTTAACTGACCAACCGGAACCTGCAGCACCACTCTGTGCGATGGCTTTATGAAATAATCCTCTCGTTATTGGAGACAGGGTCTGGAAATGTACACTTACTCCCCTGTGAAGAAATTTAAATGGCAGAATGATAGTAACTTTCTTAAATGATGAAGAACGTACCGTGTGTTGTTACCCTGCAGATTCCCCGAAAATTGTGACATTTTTGGGGTCGCCACCGAAAGCCTCAATGTTTTCTTGGATCCATTTCAATGCGAATGCCTGATCTTTCAGACCCATGTTACCCCTGATGTGTTCATCTCCGGTGGACAGGAAGCCTAACAGGAATATTTTTACCTTGAGCTGTGAAACTTGTAAGGTTCAAATGATAATTCTTTTCATACCAAAGGAACCAACACGGTAGTTGAGGCCAACAAACACGACATCTTCATCCATAAAATACTCTGGGCCAATGTCATCTGATGCACCCAAATCAAACGCTCCTCCATGAATCCAAACCAAGACAGGTAAATCAGACTTTTCTCCTTCCACCTGAAAACAGCTTACTGTTTCAAGGTCCTCAAATAATTCATGTCGTACAGTGAAGTACTGTGCAGGAATGGGCAAGCACTTACCTTTGGAGCATGGACATTAAGGTAGAGACAGTCCTGTGAGCAAAAGTACAGTGTTCAACACTACAGCAGCTTTTTGTACCCATGGAATTACTGGCGCAAGTTACTTACTTCCGTTCCTTTAAATTCTTGAAGTCCAAACATTGAAATGTATTGAGAGCAGACTGATCCTTTTTTACTCCCGTCTCTTATGCCGTCCCATGGTTTTGCCGGTTTTGGGCTCTGTAGAAATCCAGCCCCAAATATCATACGGAAAGGTATGAGGAAAGCCGAATGGGAATTTCACTTACAGCGTATCGCAACTCTCCCACTGGGGGTTCTGCGTAAGGGATTCCAAGCCATGAGTAAAAGTCCCTTCCGTCCCTGGACTTTGAAATGATTCCTTGGATGCTTCCTCCAGTTTTCGTTTTCACAATTAAACCGACTTTTGGCTTGCTCGATCTTAGAGATAGAAATGCAAGGATCAAAGCGGCAATGGAGAACATCCAAATTTTATTCATTTTAATGTTGCACCACTATAGCACTGTAGCTGCTTGTAGTGCACAGTAAGAACACAAGCCTACTGCTCGACTGACAGCTTTACTACTGACGGTCATCACACGTTTGGCACATATTATGCGGTACTACTGATACACAGTAGATAGCTAATATTGTTTGCCTCGCTCCCAAGGTCGACTATTAAAAGCACAAAAAGTTTATACATACATGTTCATCATCTGAACGAGCTTCTCTCGTGAGTGGGAGGCGAAAGTAATCTTGATGCACGTCTGTTTACTTGTGCAGTCGCATAGAAACGTTGCTAAATGTGAAATATGCAGGCAGTTACTGACATGTGAGGCAAGGGCTACTCTCACCGAAAAAATTACCACTAAATCGGAAAGTCTATCCACTGGATCATGGTCAGAATTTATTCACGAATTACTGCTATTATTACAACAAGCGTGTTTTTAAGACGTTCAATGATTCTAAGAACTTGAACCGATCTTCAAATGGTGCTGTAATTGTCTTCGGACTCTCGGTAATTTCAAAATATTTAACCGGGCCATTTGCAGTTGTAGATTTAAACGGCGCTCCTCTAAACTTCATAGAGCTCCTGAAACAAAGTCACATACCTGAATGAGTATGAAATTCCTTAGTTAAGAAGTTTACTGAGAGGCTAAAGCGTATTCGTCTCTGGCAAAATTAAGCTTTCTAAACGGTTCGGTTAAACCGCGGTTATCCGCGGGTTGGATGATTTTGTACGGATACGGACATAATCCAACCCGACCCGAAAAGGAATTGCGCGGATACGGATACAGGTTTGATGCGACCCGAGATTGCCGGGTCGGATACGAGTCACGACGATTTCCTCTCATAAGCGCCTCGGCGTTTATTATTTCAAGCCCCTTCTACCCCTGGCGATTAAAAGAGACCCGGCGCTTATTATTTCGTTCTGAGTTTCAAACAAAAATTCACTGAAATTTTAGCCCGAAAAGACCTTGGTTAGGTAAATTCAGTGCAAATTTTAAGCTTATGAAGTAGTTTCCACAATGTTCAACCTGAAAGTCTCATGTTTGCCGCACAAAAGACTGAAGGTACATGAACTTGCTTTGAATTTGGCCAGTAAAACATAGGCTACAGTTGACTCCATTAAGCGCCCCGGCGCTTATTATTTCGAACCAATCATGACCCCGGCCCTTAATGGAGGCCGGCGCTTATCAGAGGAAATACGGTATCTCCTACCATAAGGACTGACAGCTAATTGTTTGAATAAAAGGTACTTCATCATTGTTCGCAAAATCCACAACCATCCTTATATGGTCCTTTGACAGCCGATAGTGCTCACCATCTTTGTCCAGTAAGGGAAACGGAAAATATTAGGAACACATCCTCGCCGTGGTCCCACCTTAAGTCCCAGGCCCAAAGTGAGTTTAAATGCGCTTTCAGTCAAAGCATTTAATTAATTATTACCGTAGTTGAGTATGTACCATCCAAGAGCTGTTCGAATTAAAAACTTGGCCACCGAAATCCCTTTTGCCAAGGCTCTCGGCAAGCTTTTGTCAACCTCGTAAATTGCAACGGACATGAGACTAGGCCCATTACGTTTCGTATAAAAATGATAATAAAAGGGAGAAAATTTCCGTTGAAGGTTCGCCGTCTCACGGATACCAAAGTTGAAAAACGCACCACTGAAGAGCCTCGTATAGTTTGTCATCTTTTCTTCGGGAGATAACTTGGGCTTCACGAAGGGGACATGTATAATTCAACTATTTATCAAACTGTTTCTGTCCTTGTGTCTTCAGCTGGAACAATTGGCGATTCAGCAATTCCCACGCTGACTCAAACTTTTCTAAATCTTTGTCTTGTGTGTTGTGAATGGGTCTGGAGCTTTCACTCGCAAACATGAATGGAAAATGTTCCTATTCTTACTCTTCTGTGTCCGCGAGTCGCAGTTGATTCAAGTTAGTGAAACAAACACTGGCGTCGGGAGCCCTTGCAGCATGGCGGGGGCAAAAAATGGCGACCGTCCCTTTGAGGTGTTCAAGGAAAGCGAACATGTACATCAAATTTTAGCGTTCCCGGCAACTGGTGTCTGACTTTAGCTTATGATTCCTGTTGCACTTAGCACACAAATTGCACTTAGTCCTCCTCAGCTCGGTTGAATGAGGCTGAGCTAATTACCCTATAGACTGATGGATGGGAGGCAAGTAATGACTTGACGATTGATGGGGATTATCTAACAGTAAAAATTAATTAGATTTTGGAGATCAAGCCACTTCTGATTACGATAATGTGCGAGTGCGATGAGAAGCCGGGGACAAGGGAGAATCCTATTCTGAAAAGGAAAACATGAATTCAAGTCCGTTTTGTATTCCTGTCTTTTAAGTATGATGTGTAGATTGTTGTCATTGGTTGTGGTTATTTCTTTATGGATGAGCTTTGTGAGCAATGTCGACCTTCGCAGCGTTTGCTAAAATGCGATCCCCATTCAGTTCTTTTGATGGAATCAAAGTCAAATGCGCAATGTGCCTTTTTGCACTAACAACACCATTAATGATAATCCAACAACAATGTAACGTTTTTATCATCACATCGAAATCGAATGCTACGTTATGATTCAATTACAACAACCAAGACCACACCATACTTACGCAGGATGCTCCATACATTCATTATCAATACCTATCTCTAACCTAAGCTGCACGACTTTGGGTGAGCGCCTTTTTTTCTTAACAAGAGGAAACAGGAATATACTGTTGCGTGCTGTAGGGAGACCGTATGTGTCGCATGCGTTATTGACATTTACATCTGGGACAGGTCAGGTCACAGTGGAATAGGGCTCGATAATTGGACGCATGGGGCAGCTTGACACGGAAATTTTGCTACTGCCTCGATTTTCGTGGAAACAACAGCACAAAGGGGTGTCCTGCTGAATCGGTTAGAAACCGGTCGCACCTGGGATGCACAAGCGACATTGACGTTAGGTAGAGGTCGGGTCTTACAGAAAATACGGGGCAAACCGGAAATCCAATTGTCAACATGGGATTACTGGCTGTATAAGTAGGAACGCCGGGAACGGGCAGCAAAAGACAGCGCAGCGCGATGGCTCGAAGAGCCTACAAGCTGCGCCGTGTGAAATTACTGTTTGGATTGAGATTGGAACCGTCTGCCAGGGTGTATGCCACCTCCTAGAGGTCGCATGAAAAGCTAGTTCACTATTCAGCATTCATCCATCCGCATAGAATCTCCAAGTTGTAAAACATGGTTCAGAAACCAAATTACTTTAGCAGCTCAACGGGAACGTAGAGGGAAACGTATGCCCGTTCTACAGTGACGTTGAAAAGTCCGTCCCACGGCTGCCCCAAGATACGTAAACATTAATAAGGTACGGCAGATTCGCATAGAGCATTGAGCCCACGTGGTACCGTGACGTCACCTGGAGCGATTGGAACGGGCCACAGTGAGCCTGTCCTATGCTATTCAACGGGCAGAACTAAGAAC
>JAQFYD010001391.1:0-12369 GCA_034694225.1 Bourletiella hortensis
AAATGGGCGCCCATTGCATGCCCGAATCCAGCATAGCTGGCCCAAGCCCGCCCATGCCCGATGGGCATCGGGCGGGCTGGGGCTGGGCTCGGGCTTTTCAAATGGGCTTCACCTATGTCGAAATACATAGGTGTAAGGGATTTGCCAGTGGGAAATTTTGTCGTCACCGTCAAATCTGCTTGGTATGGTGCTCATTTTGTAGAGAATTTGACAGGCTTTAAGAATCACTATAGACTTGTATGTGTCAGATGCTTTGCCCAAAACCGTTAGGGTATGAAAGTTTCGGCAATGAAACATGCGAGTTTCAAGTTGGGTTAACTTTGACTGGCTGTTGCTGCTGAACCGACAGAGATAGATCAGTCAAGTAAAAATCCAATGGTAGTGCAATGCCTGGACTACATTTGGCTCGAAAACGTTGCATTTGAAATCCTCAATATGGTCAATTTGCGGCCTTTGAAAGGCAGAGCATGAAGCATGGTCAACTTTCGATCTGCCAAAAATGCACCAACGAGTATGCTGGTTTGAAAGCCCTTGTCCAGAGGGTTCAGAAAAGTACTCATACTTGGGGTTGGAGGCATTTGCCCAAAACCGTTAGGGCTTCAAAGTTTCGGAAGTGAAACATGCGAGTTTCAAGCTGGCCTGACTTTGAGAGGCTGTAGCTCCTGAACAGCTAAGGATATGTTGATGAAGTTTAGTTTAGGTTTTAGCTAAATACTTTGGCTTTATTTCATGTCGGAACGTTAGGCCAGAATATCCCGGGCAGGCCAGGTTGTAGTGTGTGGCAGAAGGGATACGAAGCGTGTACAGTTTCATTAGCGTTCAAATGAGTAGGATTTTGGTTAATGTTTCCTCCGACGTTAGTGCAAGTGTTTTTTATGCTGGATATGCATTTAAGACTGTCGTGGGCATTGCTGCAGTATACTGGGCTGTTTCTCTACTCTTGGGCGCTCATTGCCCTTCATGTTTGGTCAAAGGTCACCAGAGGTCATCAGCAGGTCAACTTCAGTTTATATTGGTAGCCCAGGCTCATATGCATTGTTTTGTTGTCCTATCAATTGCTTTAGCCTGTTTAAAGGTCAAAGGTCACGAGGGGTCACCATCAGGTCACCTGGAGGTCACCTGGGCACATCAGCTTGTAGCCCATTGCCGTAGCATCCAATCAAGACGAAGAGCATAAGAATCGGCCCATAAACAAGGGAGTTACGGCAGTTTGAAAATTAGCATGAAGGATAAATAGGAGTTTTATTCCTATATAGTTATCCTTTGTACCCCCTGGGCATGTGCATTTTAGTCTGGCTCAGTTATTAGTAAGTTTCGATCCCTTTCCCCTCCTTAAAATAATGCAATTTCTACGCATTTCCTTGGATATCACGTAAGTTCTTACCTCATGACTTGTTTAATTTGTAGGTTAAGTAGCGCGCTGTAGTATCCGACACATAGGGCCGCGTAGAGATTCAGATTCGAATTCTTTTTGCCAAAAAATGTTCCCAAATTTGGTCCAGATTCTCAAAATAAATCATTTTGCGCGCTGCCATTTCTCAAATACGGTACAAACTTCAAACTATTTGGTCTTAAACGGATTAGAAATTCAAGGGGGCAAGGTAATCGGTAGTCATTTGTACGAACTAGGCCCAGAAATGTGTATTTTTCATGCTCCATTTTGAGGATTCCACACATTTCAACAATAAATTTTCAAGTGGACATGACTTGGGCTGATAGTCTTTTATGGTTAGGTGAGGTTAGGTTAGGTTAGATAATTAGGTTTAGGATTTGTTTTGTCGGGCCCTGGGCCCTTTTCTTCTCTCATTTGCTCGTGCCCTCGTTCCCTCATTCGCTTTTTACATCATGCCGTGGCTCCTATATTCCTTTATTACCGCGTTTCCTCATTCTCTCATTCCCTCGTTCCCTGATTCCCTCATTCCCTGGGCAGTGATATAAAAGGAGGGCAAGGTGCAGCTCGACGGTCAGTCGGGTTCTAGCTTGTCGTGAGGGTACTGCTCCAGGTACGTGCTTTATCTTTGATTCGCATGTTCACTTGTTCCCTCACTCCCTCATTAACACATTCTGTCATTCCCTTATGTCCTCTTTCCCTTATGCTGTCATTTTCTCATTCCTTCGTTCCCATTTTCCTTCGTTCCCTCATTCCCTCATGTCCTCTGTCCCTCCATCCGTCATTCCCTCACCCCTTCATTCCCCCATCCTTCATTCCCTCATGTCCTCTGGCCCTCGATTCCCTTATTCCCTGCCTTTGCGCTCCTTGTGCTGTCATTCCTCATTTCGTTTCCTCGCCTCCCGTGTGTCCCGATCATTGTGCCATCATTACGTAACCCCCTTGCTTGTTCCCTCTCCTGTCATAATCACTTTTCCGATTTTCATTCCGGTATTCTTAATCAGCTGGTTATATTTCAGAATTTTTGTGATGGACCGTATGGAAGGTTTCAATGCTGAGGAAAAGTGGGATGCCCCGTCGGAAGGGCTCTTAACCCACTATGACGTGTCAGGTACGTTAATTACGAATAAGAAAATGTACATGGGGCACATTGTTAATAATAATTTTACTGTAGAAGGCAACTGGATAACTATTTTTAAAGCTCATCCCGCAGTCCTGATGGAATCTTCAGCATTGAGGGCCAGTGCAACCCCTTTATGGACTTATAGTCCCAGTAGTTCGGTCATTGAGAACCCAAGCATTTCTTCTCCTCAGTTAGAAGCTATTGCTTATTGTTGTGAAAAACACGAGAAAATGTCCGGGGATTATCGGTTTGGTTACTTTTTGGGCGATACAACAGGTAGATCTTAATGCATTGTTAAGGGCATAATTTCCGTATAACTGGATCACCGATTGAATGATCTGATCTACAGGTGTTCGGAAGTCAACAACCATTGCTGACATAATAATGGAAAACCGGCTTCATGGTCGCCACCGTGCAGTGTGGGTCACTGTCAATGACAGCCTCTGTGAAGATGCTAGGAAAGAGCTCTTCAGAGTGGGGTTCGAAGTGATTGAGCCCAAAAAAGAGGATAGAAAAATCTATGCCACGCATTTATTTATACCCACGGAGTTTCGCTCAGGGTATGAGGGACCCTCGATGGGTCACGAGGACACCATATCTGTAACGGCCGGTGTGTATTTACGGAGAGATGCAGTGCTACACATAAATTCTCGCACAACTGCAGCTAATAATGGGCGTTTTGTAGCCTCGGTTACCGAGTCTCCAGGTCTAATGTACACATATGTATTAAATGTCATTCTGCGTATTGTTCTGGCCAGTGTGACACCACAGTCATTAAATGCGTATATTTCGTTGAGATATGTGATTCACAGTAGCCGGAAATGGAAAATCCGGTGTAATATGAGTGATTTGGGTAGGAAAGAACCGTACCCGATAAGGACGCTTCCCAGATATGTTCACCACCCGCTAGCATAGACCTTATTGAAGGTTTTTGGTGAGTTTGGGGAACATCCTTTAGTTAGTCTGGTAACGCGTAAACATTTATTGCACGAAATTATATATGGGAGGCCGATAATCCTCATATTGACAGCTATGAGACGTGTTGTGTTCAATGCAACATCTCGAAAACTACCCACGCACAACTACACAACAGGGCACCCGTTTTGTGCTATAAACAGGTTCACTCCTTGGCTGCGTTCGTTAAGAAGTCTGGTTCACAATACTTGATTCGTAAATTCTATTCTGGGGCAGTTAACGTTTCCCTTCAGTTGTTACGGTTACCGAGGCAGGATACGGAACTTAAAATACATCACAATGAAGCGCATTTTTAGCGCTTTCAGATGATATCCATGTGATTTTTCTATGCCTATCCGTTTACAAGTTGTGACCTAAAAAACGCCCCACTTAACAGTCTCAGTGAATTCTAGAATACGATAAATTTGGTTCAACGAGCTGCCATGGGAATGTGTTCAAGTCCAATGGTACCAAAATTTTCGACGCACAACTGTAATCGAAGGCGGTCAGTTTAAGACCAAAACCGCCTAATTTGGTCAAGGTTTAGTTTGTGATGTCCTGCACAGGAGATTCGTGACACCTGGACGATCCTATAAGGACCCATCGAGGGTCCTAAAAAGGGCTTCTGAGCAGATAGATAAGCCCAAGAGTACGGATTTGAAGGCTGGCGGAATGAAAAAACTATGCTACGCATGGATTTATACCGACGGAGCTTTACTCAGGGCATGGTGGACCCTCGATGATCGAGTGATCCCGCAGAGATGCCAAGCCGACTACTTTTGGGCTTTTCGTCTGTTAGCGAACCCCTGAGGAAGCTTAAAATGCTTGAGGGGCATTTGTTTAGCTCCTTTTTAGGAGCCGAGCTTGCAAGTCCTCCTTATGTGATGGACTCTGATGCCACACTCTTCTGCAGGCCTGCATACGACAGTTCAGTATTGTAATATCACGTGGGTGGTACCAAAATGACCGGGCGGTCCGCGCGAACATTTTGAGCTATCGCACGTACTGATCGGTCACGAATCCCGCACACTAACCCGAGAAAACCAGCCAATTTGGGACATTTCCGTGACGTGACGCCCATATATCGGACTATAGCACCCACACTAGTGGTCATAGTGGTAAGTATGAGATGTCAAAATGACGCGGGTGTCGGCGCCAACATTCTTACGTACTACAATGGGCAGTATGTTGACGAACATGACCACTACGAAGCGCAACCTATCAAGTTTGCGAAAACTACGGGAGGTAACGCTTACCTATTTAGCAATTATGCAGGCAAAAATGGCCACATAGGCTTGAATGAGATGTCAAAATGACAGGGCGGTCGGAGCCTACATTATGCGCTACTACAAGCAACCGTAACTTGACTAACATATTCACCACGAAGCGTAACCTGCCTATTTCGCGAAACGTAAGTGATGTAGTGCTTACCTATTCAGCAATTATGGAGACAAAAATGGCCACAAAGGCTTGCATGAGATGTCAAAATGACCGGGCGGTTCGCGCAAATATTTAGAGGTATCTCACGTACTCATAGGCCAAGAACCGTGTACACCAGGCAGAGAAAACCAGCCAATTTGGGACATTTCCGTGACGTGACGCCCATATATCGCACTGTAGCACCCACACCAGAAGGACTATAATGGGCGTTACTCCTTTTAAGGAGGCGAGCTTGTGAGTCCTCCCTATGTGGTGGACTCTGATGCCACACCCTTCTGCAGGCCCGCATACGACAGTTAAGTACGTTAATATCAAATGTGCCGTATCAAAATGACCGGGCGGTCCGCAGTAACAGTTTGAGCTATCTCACGTACTGATCGGCTAAGAATCGAGTCCCCCAAGCCAAGAAAAGCAGCCAATTTAGGACATAATCGTGACGTGACGCGTATGTATCGGACTAAAGTAGCCACACCAGTAGTCATAGTGGGGCGTATGAGGCGTCAAAATGACGGGACCGTCAGCGGCAACATTGTAGCGTACTACAATGGGCAGTAAGTTGACGAACATGGCCACCACGAAGCGCAACCTGTCCATTATGCGAAAACTAAGTGATGTAACGCTTACCTATTCAGGAATTATGCAGGCACGAATGACCACATATGCTCGAGTGGAATGTCATAATGACCGCGCGGTGAGTGTCAAGAGTTTGGGCTATGAGACATACTGATCGGCCAACAATCGCTTACACCAAGCTGAGAAAACGAGCCATTTTGGGACATTTCCGTGTCGTGACATGTATATATCGGACTCTGGCGCCCATACCGGTAGTCATAGTGGCACATGCGAGATGTGAAAATGACCGGGAGGTGTGCCTCAACAGTGTGAGCTATCACACGTACTGATCGGCCAATAATGTCTTCCATCAAACTGAGAAAACCAGCCATTGCATTGTGGGACATTTCCTTGACGTGACGGCAATATGCCCGACTGTAATAACGTCTATAGGTGCTTAAGACTGCTTGAGTAAAAGAAGAGGTTGCTTCAGATTATTGCAGTAGCTACAATAATGGTTAAGGCAGGTCATTAAATGGAACGGAACTTCAAAAGGAGATGTCAAAATGACGGAGCTGTAAGGGCCAATATTTCGACTTACCACCAGGTCTAATCCGTTCACAAACGCGGTCATTGGAACAGGGAAGGGATGGAATACAACTGTTTGTGACTGATCGCAGGGATTTCTGTCAGCGAGCCTCCACATTTTGTACCGCCGGAGGCATGTGTACGCAAAATGGACGCCTCGGCGTAGATGGTTGTATACATATCCTCGCTCTGGTTATCGGCAAACACACAGTAGGGCGTAATATGTGACGCTGATCGTTGCTGCATCGAGTTAGCTCGTTGCATAAAGTGGAAGTGGCGATAAATGTCGGACTAGGCCCTTGAAAATTGCCTCCAAACACCAAAAAAAGTCGAAAAATATTTCACATATTTTTTACATATTTCGGCAATTTTGGGTAAATATTTACATATATTTTGCGACTTTGTTGTACATACATATCCTCGCTCTGATCATGAAATTACACGCCGAACTTATCGACATTGGCATTGTTGTTGTTGTAAAATGCGGGCCAGCACGAGTTATAGAATATTACTCCATTGCTACCACAAACTGGCTTAAAACAGGTTCCATCACAGCTTGGTTGCTATGACTTGAAGAAAAGTCATAACTACTAACAAGAGTACTAATTTTCCCATGCTGTAAGTCCTCACTTGACAAACTTGCAAACAAACGGCAATGTAATGGCGTGATATGCTTGCAACAGAAAAAGCTGCTCCTGTTAAATCGATCTGCTCTGCTTGGTAACGGCAACTGCTACATTTTTAGGAAAAGTTAATAATTGAGTTCTGTCGCCACGAGGAAAAGTTGAGTCCCATGCGGAAAATGCTGTTAGTTCAAGTGATCGGCGTGCACAAAATATTTTTCCTGTCAGTGCAGGAAAGTTTCAGGCAGCAGCATACTAACATTTCATTCAATTGAGTGACAATGCTTCATTACGCAGTTGCTTACAACTGTAGGGATCAGAAAAATAAGACTGAATGGCGGACCATTGACAAGTATCCTCGGATAACAAGTCCTTAAAGCTTAAAAGGTGAATGAACTTTTGGGGAAAGTATCGTGTCTTAAGCGACGACGCAGCGATAGAAATTCACAGTGAAGACAAGTGGCGCTTTGCCATCTGCTGCCGCCAGATGCCATATGTCAGTGGTGTCAAACTGGGGCCCCGTGGACTAAAAGTGGCCCCAGCGGGTCTGATAATTGGCCCGCACTGGACTCTGTGAATTGATGGGGCCTAAGCGTAACTTCCTACAAAATTATCTCAGATGGAGTTTCGCGGAGAATTTATGGGCTTAAATCCCAAAATCTCGCGCAGTGCGTGCGCACTCTCAATTCAGGTTACTGTAAGTAAGCTCTGCAAATCGGTCCCCTGTAAGTTTTGAAGAATAAAAGGAACGCTTACTGGGTATTATGGCTCCAAACAACGAAAGCATTATGTAACAAGTTACAGTACAAAAAGTACAATTTTGGGGGTTGCCTTTAAGCTTAAGGATTAGGGTTGGATGTAAAAATTTAAAATTTGCCTGCAAAATTTTAAATAACGGCAATAATTGAATTTTTTTTTATTCGTCCGTGGCTGTTCCTAGTTAACATTTTTTCAAAACTTCCAATAGTTGTTATGCTTCTGCTAGGTCCAACTCTAAAAGAATTTTGTAACCATGGGGACATGCATGAAATCCCATACTTTTCCAGTGATTTACTGCAGAACTATGGGTTGGGCCGTTGATTTTATTTGCTACACGGTAGGGTCACATGGCTGCAGACCTAACCTAAAAATTCTACAGAAATTGTTCGGGGGGCATTGGAGATAATTTAGGCCCGAAGTTTTCCCATTTAAAAGCAATGGGCGACAAATATGACCGTCCATCACTACGCATAGCAACAGTGGTAAAAAATAACACCAAACACGTCATATCTCAGGACTCTTAAGGGTTAAGGTTACGCAAAAATTCATGTAGGAAGAGATTTACGGGAGAATGACGTTAAGCTATTCGGTTTGACAATCGGTCAAGGTATGCAGAGTTCACAGGGAAAAATGTAATTCTCGGTCGTGAGTAAGTGCTATGGTGGTTGAATTTTTAGGCAATTTCATTGCTCAGGGCGCAACCCCCAAAAAAGGCTAGCGTAAGGGAAAACATCGCTTGGAGCTCGCTTTGGATGAATTTGGTGCTAGTTCGTATCGTTCGCTTGTCACGGTGTGAGCAGTACAGTCGCTCTCCGGCCAGCATTATTCCCCAAGGCGTTTTGGCTGCTGGGTGCTGGGCAATGTCTAAACACTCCTGGCCATTCAAATCGCTCGACTGAGCCTTGTTAGAATCGTAGTCTGTCCAGAAAATACGGCTCCACTGGCTGTCAACAGCTAATCCAGCCGCCCGTTGCAATCCTGTTACTATTGGAATGGGATCGGTTCCGTCCATTTGGGCTCTTAAGATACGGCCTCCTGAACTTGAACCGTAGTAATAGTCTTGTAGAAAAGAAAGCTCAGATGCCAATCCAGAAAAGTCAGGATTGGTTTACACAAATTCATTCTTACCCATTCTCGGGATTCAAAGCGATGCCATACGGGACACCCTGTTGGCTGAGAACGGTTCTACAGGTTAAATATATTTTTTCTGACGCACGGCGCACAAACACGTGGCCTCCACGAATGGCTCAATAGAGGTTACCAGTTACGAAATCAAATGCCAATCCCCAGATAACACCGTCTGGAAAAAATGAAAAATCGTAATAAAGCTAGGAGAAATCATTGAAAGGCGGAAATTCTAACTCACACTGTGGAGCCGTGAACACATGGTATGCCAGAGTCCCGTTCTCGTCCTTTCGGTTCAGATTCGAGCTGGCTGAAAAGTAGACCTGGCCGTGTGTGGGATCCCAAGCTACTGCGTCCACATGATCCGTCGTATTAAAGACCGTACGTGCATCAGAATTCAGTACAGAAATTGCTTTCAGTCCACCGCCATCCATAGCAAACAAAATTGTGGTTCCAAGTTCTGTAAAGTTTAAAACGTGTCAATTCGCTGTTGCGAAAGCTGCGCTAATTATGACAGCAGTAACAGCCACCTTCGTAAATATTTTGTACAACCTTCTCCATATATTGCAGCCCATCCTTAGTCTGCGTCAAATCCACTACTAGTGGTGCTTGGATACCCCAGGTCTTGACTTCACTGCCTACGTACTGCCTTCTCTTCCCTCTGTCGAGTTGAGTATTCGAGTGTGTTCACTAATTTCCCATCCTTCCCAAGTGCCTGAATGACCAAATCCAATTTGTTGTTCACCTCATCATTCATCATAATTGTTGTTTATTTCCATCCTAAATGCTTGAAGTTCACTCCAAATTTGAACTTGTTCTTGTTGCAGCTGTGCTAGTGAAACTGAATCAACAGATGCTCCGATTTTGTGAAGAAACAGAACCGCATATAGGATCCAGGAATAAAGAATTTTTGTTGCTGTCATTGTGAACGTTCTGCTGTATTGCTGGTTGCCTTGTGTACTTAACTGTTGAGTGAGAAAGAGAGAACTGAATGGCAGTAAATGGAAGCATTCCAGTATTTATTTGTGTACTTTTCATCTCAGACGACGTCATGCTGGGTGTGGAGGGAGTTCCAATCTATGCTTAGCGAGAACGCACTACTAGAACCAGTTTAGTGCTGCTGACCCTCAGGTTACTCAACGTGCTGGAATAAATCTGGAAACCTGTTCCTTCCCATACAGTTTGGCAATTGTTGTTGCAAGTATTAGCGTCCGGCGAGACATTCTAATGCCAATGTGGCCCATGGATATTAATTACTTACTCAAGTAAATTGCGTCAATTTACGACTGCTTGTTCGTTCACGTGTTAAATTCATTATTTTTCATTCTGAAATGAGCTCATTTTGATACAATTGCGTGTTTGTTCAACAGGTAACTTTACAGAACATGATGGCCTTAATGGTCATGAAATTTCATACACAAGTTTTTCATCCAATGAGAAAGAAAATTCGTGGAGCAAATAATTGGAAATAACAATGGCAATAACCGACTTTTTTTCTTGTTGCTCCAAACAAATAACTAAATAAGTTAATGTTGGATGGATTTACTTTCCTAATAGAAGACCTGCTATGTTCAGCGGCATTAACAGTTTCGCTACTAGCTGCTGACTTGACGTTTTGGTTGCTGGCTGCAAAGTTGGCGTTAATCTCCAGCATTTCCTCCAGGCTTCATTTTTACCACCATAGGAACTCGGCAGCTGATCTTCTGTCATTGTGTATTCTAAAAATTGTTTGCACTGGATATCTCCAAAGTCATTCGGTATCAACCCGTGGCAACCTAGATATTTTCCTTTTGATCGTACAGTGTAGTAAAACGATTCGGTCTTCCGTGCGAATTCCTTTGAATCATCGTTGGCTAAAATATGAATGAGCAATGACATGCAATTAATCAGGTAATGTTAGGCTGGTCAGAAGTGCGTCAAATTTGATTGCATTCTTTAGGGATTGCCTTACGAGTAACAAAAAAGACGACCTTGGCAGCACTTTCCATCCTTTTCCAGTAATCGAATATGCCGAGATCCATCTTGATTGCTTTATATAAGAGATGATGTTAACTAGTAGTTTATCTGTTGCCAGTTTTGGAATAATGAGCCGCGTTGCGCGTTCTTACCTTCTACAGCGCGATGATTGTCTAAACTGAAATCTCGATAGTCCATGATGAGAAACACCTGTTG
This sequence comes from Bourletiella hortensis, assembly GCA_034694225.1. NCBI lineage: Eukaryota > Metazoa > Arthropoda > Collembola > Symphypleona > Bourletiellidae > Bourletiella > Bourletiella hortensis. Next base: position 10,727 of record JAQFYD010001391.1, read on the forward strand.
ATCTCTCTCTAAAAATCGAACAAACTGCTCAAAGTATTTCCAGAATTCTGCCTGCTGCTCTTCTGGCCTATACCGAGCCCATTAAGCCAAGTTCCACTGGCCAAAATGAACGATGTAAACTTGAAAAATGTGAGGACAAATGACATTAGGAACATAAACACACAGCCCGGGCATGTTTCCATTGAAAAGGTAATTTCACATGCTTCACCATCATACCTGTTTCGTTCCTGCGAGTGTAGCCCACCTTACAATAAGGAAAGGATATCATCAAGTCGGCACTTGGCTTCCAACTTTCCCAGTCCGTCCAGTTCGTGTACGCTTCCTGTCCCGCTCAAGGTATAAACTTTACTTCAGTTGTGTTCGTCTCTGGACCAAGTAATGCTTCTGCGAATGTTCGTTGATGTGATTCCAACTCATAGCCGCCCTCAGGCATTCCGTTCGGATGCCAATGGGAGTTGCCATACACCATCCTTTTGTATCCAGGAGCCTGCGGAAATAAAGTAAATTGGAGAAGAAGAATGGAAGACAACGCTCGGCAAAAGGCCATTCTTGTTTCTTGAAATAGACTTATCCTGCGAGACTTGTTTGCGTTGCTGGGAAGAATATATGGTTGCTGTATGGTGTAGTTGAGGATGTATTCCTCAAGCTTTTATACTGCAAGAGCGAAGGAGATGACAATTTGAGCATCAGGTGGTTGAAAGCATTTCGCTGTTTCGTGGAACAAGTTTATTGCAACTCCAGGGGCTTTATTAATGGAATAATGATTAACCAAGCGGCATTTACCGGACGGACACAAGTACAGTGGAAACTCGATATAACGAATGCTCAAGGGACCCCAAAAATTCATACGTTATAACGAGTATTTCGTTATACGCATTGCACATAGTGTTATTTTCACGTGTGGGAACCCAAAAGTGTATACGTTATATCGAGTTTATTCGTTATTCGCATGTTCGTTATAGCAAGTTTCCACTGTATTGACGATATATTTTATGACCCGGAACTGACTTTCACTAAAATTGCGGGTAATTATGCTGTAAACATAATGTAAAAACTATCGCATCGTTTCTTCAGCTATGCAGCGATAGGAAGTCGCAGTGAGGACACACACGACACTGCAATTCCTTCCTTTACAGTCGTATTGTCTGACACATGAAGCCTTCCCCGTTACTGCGGTCAGATGACCAATTTTTTCCGTTCCAGCGTAAAGCGTCCGAATATCTTCGCCTGATTTGGTGCTACTTTGTATCACCCCCTCCCCACGATTTGACCAATAGAAGCGCTCCTCACGCAGAGTAATACCCCGTGGTCTCCGGGCTGCCGGATACCGGGCAATGTCATGACGCTCACGGCCATCCAAATTGCTCGACTGAACCATACTAGAACTGTAGTCGGTCCAGACAAGTTACAGTGCAAAAGTACAATTTTTGGGGGTTGCGTGCCTACAAAAGCAGCGATTTAGCTCCGTAGTGGCTTTTTCATGTTTTGCTAAAATCTGAAAAGAAATTGTTTGGATCAAATTCGTTGCGACAGTGGTAACCATGGGGCTTCAATTTCATCGCAGTTTTTCTCCAGCGTTTACTGGAGAACTGTGGGTTTGCCCTTTGATTTTATTTGCTCTACGGCAGAGATCCATTGTCACC
>JAQFYD010001392.1:0-12367 GCA_034694225.1 Bourletiella hortensis
ATAACTATTGCGGTAGTGAAGCCGCACGAAGGAAGACCAAGAAGACGTGCCGGGATTTTAAGACAGCAAGTGCACAAAAACAGTGGAAACGGGCACTATAAATATTAGTGAGGAGGTCAAAGGCGAATCAATATTCTGAAGTATTACTACCTCACAGTTTCACAGCATGTTCTGACCTCTGACGCATCACTGCATCCGCCAAAAAAACAGCCAGGAACCCAGGGGTTAGTATTTTTTTTCGTTGTTAGGTGCGAGATAGAAAGCTAGTGCATGCAAAATATTAAGAGACAGACAGGAAAGAAAAAGACTGAAGAGCCCAGCATAGTAGGGATCTTACCACGGAAAGATCGTCTCTCGAGGTGACTGCCGTCAGAATCAGCAGAACCTAAATTAGTTTGCAAAGACAAATCCTTCCGAATCAATCAACTTGAAAACACTTTTGTCTATTACTAATTTCAAACTATGCCTGCCACTTTCCGTTCCACATCACAAAACTGTTCATCACACAGTAAAAAAGAGGGTACATCGTAATGTCATATATCACGTGTCAAAGATAGAAATTCAGAAACAGAAAACAGCCGGTTGAAGAATTGTGTTACATGTTTCAATTGAAAGCCAAGGCAATATTAGTGGCATGTACATATGTTGTGCATAGTAGGAAAGTTTTGTGTTGTTCCAATGAATTATTTTACGACTCGTGTTTGTGGAATGACCGACCAGGTCACCGGATAACGGCTGCTCAAATAATTCCTGCGTCATCATCACAGCTTTGAGTGACTAGCAACAAGTTGCGAAGAAGAGTTATTTAACCGACCTGTGAAAACTTTGTCCTTCTTTTTGATTATGTCAGAACGTGATTTGACCGTCACACAAAGATTGACCATTAGTAGCATTGCGATGTTCATTAGTATGCTTTGTAGTAGTAGCGGTGTTTCGAATGGCTTTCCAAACCTACGATACGAAACCGAAATTGTAATTACAACTCATCAATGTCCGACGCACGAGAATGACACCGACTTTGTTGTTTGTCTTACCAGAATATGATCCGTAATATGTTTGCAGACAGCAGCGCCTAGAATAATAACATATTTGAACGTACAGATTTCCTCACAATTAGCTCATCTGAAAATTCCACGATGAATTTCCTTACCAGACACACATACAACGAGAATCCATCTGCATTTCCCGACTTTTTAATTTCATGATACTGCGGTATGTATGGGAAAACACCGCCAAATATCATTGCAAGAGCTGAGATCCATGATACAATTGAAATCACTGAGAGCTCGAAAGTATCCATTTTTCTGATGGCTTCCAATGTCACTTTCTTCTGAACGATGTACACAATTGTGTCTAAGGCCTTACGAAGATTCGCTGGTGATATGTATCCTCACCAAAGTTGTCGTCATAAATATCTGAAAATATCCATTAAAAAAAGTTGTTAAATAATTTTCGCAGTACAGCAGTTCAAATTATCGGTCTGTTCAACGCGACCACATTTACTACAACTACTTGAAGATTACAGTGGTCTGGGTGCAGCCTGTTCACATGATATGCCACACGAACAGTGTGTGTGTGTGTGTGAACGACTGTAATCACCAGTCTTATTGCCTGTAATTACAACAACAATCCACCCACCAAAATGCTAGCTTACGTCATAACAACAACAAACAATACAATAGTATCTGAAAATCCTACAATGCACGTTCATCTGTGACGACGACGACTTTGTATTTTTCTCACATACTAAGAAATAAATAATAGATTCAAGGCCATGAAACGCCCTTCCCCAATACATATAGTACAATCGTGTACGATCAAAGACACTGATACTAACTGGATTCATTTTTTCCAAGAAATAATTGAGATAATTGAGATGTTTACCCACTGAGAGCGTGTCTATCCTACTGATCCGCAAAAAGGTACTGCTTGACTTGGTGGCGGAACTGTTACTGGACGGACAGTGTCATTATTGCATTGACATGTCACCCAAAGTGTTTTCTGCAATACGCTTGGAACCAATCACCCACTACTTTCATCCCTTCCGAACAGATTTGCTAAAATATGTGCAGCAGACCCACGTCTATGGAAATGTATCGGGCCTTTGTTTTCAACCGAAAGCAAGGCCTTTTCAGGAAGGAATCTTATGAATAAAAGTGACTGTCTAACACCACCACAGCCTCGAAAATAAACAACCAAAAAACAAAACAGCAATAGAATTTATTCGCCCAAGATTTTGCACTTGCCGCCGCCTATGCCTCAATGTTATTCGCAACTCACAAGAACTCGGTCCAACGGAACGTTCATTGCTGCTTTCTCCAAACCTTTCGGGGAAAGCTGTACCGAGTAGTCGTTTGCGTGTTAATTAGAGGCACTTGAGGGTCACGTAAGAGAAAGCATGTCAGAAATATCAGATGGTTCTGTACATACAATAACATGCAATTATTGCACAACTGAAGATAAATGATCTAAATTGCTCCACCGAAGAGATTTTTATCGATGAATTATAATGCAAGTCATACCGCTGAATGGAGATATGCATAATGGATTGCATGGCAACTGTTTAATTATTAGGTTGACATGGGTCTGCAGCAACAACAGTTTTTCACCTGCAAGGTCATATGTTCAAAACGCATGTCATAGTAATTGCACCCAAGGGAGTACTCAAGTCCCGTTCCTCGGCGTATTTCAGCGACGGATTAACCACCGAAAAACATGGAAATTTATTCTGATGGCCATGGAATATATTTGCCATTTTTAATAGTCCAAAATCTTTTCACGTTTTTGACAACTGACAAGGCTCAACTGGATTACTGGATAAACTGAGAAAGAAACTACGGCAGGTTTGCCATATTATGATGCGCAAGATGCTATTAAACGAAAACACACTGGGGAATGATGAGCCAAATTCGCGGTAAAATTTGTAACGTTCAAGTTGAATGAATGGTTGGCTGTTGTTGTTGTTTGGCGAAAAGTTTGAAGTGGTTCAGGCCGAAATAAAAAAAATACCTAGAACACATTTTTGAAATCAAGTCATCTATTTTTGCTGGCATTTTAGGTTAAGTAGGAAACTATTATTATGTAATTCAAAGGAGTTGTACATTGAATCAGATGATATTGTCCCGAATCTTGTGAGGAGGAAAGCGTAACCTTATCATCGGCATTGTTGCTCCTCTTTGTGGGAACAATTCTTAAAGGTAAAGCTCCACCGGCTTTGTAGTGTTCTAATAAACAACAATGGATTGCATCATTATTATTGAAGCATGATTGTTGATGGTTTCGGCTGGAGAATTTTGGGATGATTCAAATTCTGTGAGGAGGAGGAATGTCCTCCGTTGCTTGTGTGTACATGTTTAAGTGTAGATTCAACAGAAAATAATGTTTTGAAGCAAATATTTTCACTGATACGATGAGATTTAATAAGTTGTTTTGTATTCCAGGAGAATCAAGTCTTTACGGCGGGGACTAAAGTACTGAAGACGCTGTCAAGATGAATAGTTTGGCCGGTACTTGCTTTAGAAGAAATCTCGCCGCCCATTTACATAGACTGGCCAAGGGGGAGACGTTATGTGTTCGTAATTTCGGATCGATGGTGCCAAGAAGAAATGAATTATACAGTCATACGCCGTCGGTCTTGTATCTACGTCTATGTCAATATTCCTCTTCGACAACACCAAGTTCCGTACCACCTCAGCCACCACCATCAGAAGTTACGGATGAGAAGAAGAAAGAAAAATTAGGTTTTTGGCACAAGTATAGGCCAGCTCATTATAAAGATGAAAATGACAAGGAAGAAAGGATGACAGAGCATATGTTAGTGGAGGCAGCTTATAGTAAAAATGAGGTTCCCATGACATTTCAGGAAAAAGGTATGCATTGAATTTCAATACCTGAAGTATCTGTCCTGTGAAAAGTTTGGTTGACAGTTCCTAAATAATTGTTGACGATTTGTATTGATACAGTGAAGGAAAATTCGAGAACTGCGGGGTACACTCTGGTGATCACCATGGGATTTTGTGTGCTGGCGACCTTGTGTTGGTCAATTTATAATGAACTGTTCAACAGGGATAGTCCTAATAACATTTATGCGAAGACATTCAACATCGTTAAGAAAAATAATGAAATCGTAGATGCCTTAGGATCACCCTTGTCATGTCACGGAGAAGAAACTAGACCTGGATGGAGACGACATGTGCTGTAAGACTTAGCGTGTAGTGCAGTAGAATATTTCCCTTCTCTGCTTTGGATCTCAGCAATTACTTCTTCTGTTTCCAGTCATGCGAAATTCCATCATCCTGATGGCACTGACAGACTTCGAATGAAATTTTATGTGAAAGGAAAATTCCGTAGTGGAACTGTGTACCTTGAGAAAGTAGCTGTAAGTAACAACTTGCGATTTCGATCATTTTTAGGGCAGATCCACAGATTTTACCCGTGCCTTTGATTTCTTTACAGAACGAGAAAGGACGTTTCGATAAATACAGTTACCTCTACGTTGAACTGTCGGGATATCCACCGAGAACGATTGTCATAGACACCGAAAATTTGTAAAACAGTTTTTGATGTAATTGCGCCAACCATTTTTCTCTTAGTCGAGTAAACCCTTATTGCCCTTTCTGTGCGTAGCCGATGCTCTTGTGCAGTGGTTTACTTCCAGTTTGTCACAATACTTCAGAACTTTATTTTGAAGAGCTTTAGGCATTATCATGTAAATATTTAGTAAAAAGACTTATACAAGTTGAAAAACTAATGTGAAATTCTGAGACGGATGGTGAGATGTTACGTATTACGAACTCTTATCAAACTTTTCCCATGGAAGTATGAGTCGAGTTTCAAATAGTCTTGCCTTGTACACCACACGCTGCAAAGTTTTAACTAGCATGGCAACGACTACAAAGATTGAAAAGTACTGAATCCAAGCCCACTTCATTGTGGTCCAGAAGCCAGCCCAGCATTCATAGGATTGCTCAGGATAAAATATCCTTGCCTTGAATGTGAACTCCTCATCCTGTAGTCCATCATCTGCCATCCACAGGACGTACTTATTTGTCAAAATGGTGCTGACTGAAAAAAAGTAATTCTCGTTCCTAACTGTTTTGACGGTTGATTATTTCGCATCACTTACCATTCCTTTCTGTGTACTGTTCCAAAATGGTCCGCAGATGGTAATCTCTAGTAGAAGTTCCGTTGCGGGGAATGACTTCGTAGTTATATCGCGTGTCCCTGTAGCGATTCCATAATGGTTGTCTTTGCACAAGGGTCAAGTCTCCTATGACATCCAATCTGTTGGTACTTTTGCCAGCCTGATAGCTCCCGTAGGCTAGAGCCTCCATCTGGAATGTTGCATGCCTCTATGGAAACAAAAAACCAGTGTCTTTACAGGGAACATAAAGTCTTCTTTAACCAAGAACTTACGTATAAGCGGTAATCAAACAACAGTAGGAAGTGTAGCCCATCGATTCTCTCTCCATTAAGCAAAGGCAGTCGGATTTCTAGTTCCAGGAACTCGTACACACCATCCATATTTGCATCACCTTCTCGGCTCTGTATAAGATGTAATGGTATACATGATGGTGTAACTATGGCTTTAAACGAAGAGAACTATCAAAACGCACCATAATGAATGGCGATACTTTCCTCGTCAGCATGCTATTTAGTCCGGGAAATGTGGACCAAACGACTGTGCTTCTCGCACTGTCCTTGTCTTCAGCTTCCAGCACAAGTAGCATCTCATACTTGAATTGAATAATTGGCTGCTCTCGCACGGTCTCTAGTCTAGTCCAGAATCCTGACAGGAAATACTTGTAACGTTATGATGATGGTGAATGATTCACCTGGCATATTAATTAAAACTCACCCTGTGTGCGATACCCAATTAAATACGGAGCCACAACAGCGGTAAATAATACGAGGAAATTGAAAGCCGTTGCTTTGGAGAAGAATGTTGAAATGTAATGAACTCTAGCTGGCTCGGAATATCTGGTAAGAATGGACATGTTCACCGAATGAAAGGACAACCGACTTCTACTGATGACAAACTTAATGGCGCCATTAACCAGACCTTTAGCTTAACACCTGGTTTTTAAAAATACACATTAAAAGAATTCTTGTGGGTATTCCTGATGCAAGGAGTTGAAAGGAAGAAATCATTTTGTTATGTTTAGCTGATAAACTCGTCACCATGGTAACGGTTTGATGCCCGCTTCCCTCCACCTGCCCATCTCACCTACTGACTTGTGTGTTTCACAATTGTGTCAGCCGGCGCACACCTGGTCGTGTACACTTATATGTATGTAACCTGCCGGCTTAAGTCCCAGGGGTAGCCGAGCCGTGAAGCTGCAAACGAGCTCGTATTTGAGAGAGAGAGAAATGAGAACAAGTCGAGACCAAAGATGCATTATTAGAAAAACTATATATAAAGACAGCTTTACTACACATTTTCATGTAAAAAAATTCTCTATACAGCATCATAATTAAATAAACACATAAATCCCACGCCGGTGTGATTAGTAATTAGTACTGTTTCAGCTTCGAAAGCTAAAAGCTTCATCATACATCAGGTAAAATAAATAAAATACAGCAAACTTTGTACATGTGTTTCTTACATCATCAATCCTGGCTTTCTAGTTAAAACGGGGCCCCATTACTAAAATGCAAAACTTCAAGTCTCTAAGATGACGAGAAGAGCGATAAGCAAGTAAAACGATTATGATACTTTAGTAGGCCTGTAACGAACGCGCCCAAAATGCTAACGCTTCTGTAATCTTCCACAACAATTACGTTCACTAAACAGCTAAGGTTCACTTACGGACTAAATCTGCGTCCTTGCCTAATGATGGAGTTAATCTGCTAACGATAAATTTATACAAGAGAGTCAATACTGAAGTAGCTGCATGCATCATGATACGAATAAAGATTCGTTGGGGGCTAAATGCGTCGGTAAATTAAGAGGTGGCTGTGTGCGGGATAAAATGGTACATTCACCTATAGGTTAAAATACATAAAACCAACTTTAGAAAAACAATAACTATGCACTTTGTCAAGGAGATTCTGTACAACATGGAGGTACCTTGGTTTGTACCTTTTTAGGCGCTAACCGAAGCACTTAAACACTGTATAAAGGTCAGAAATTTATATTATAGGTCAGATACTACCACATTTTTCAAACACATTACGGGGCAACTGGTTCATCTCCCGTGGAGCTTGGGGTTGACACTGACCGGGATGTTGATGCCGATGTTGAGCCCGAATTAGGTAAAATAGAGATTGAAGGTCCAGGAGGATCGGAGGAGAAATGCGGTGGGGATGCCTCTGGCACAGAGCTTGGAGTCTTACTGGAATCAGTATCTTCTTGTTTTAAAGCTAACGATATTTCTAATGAGTTGCCATTTGGTGGCAATGGGTCTTCACGAGAAATTTTGGGTAAGCTGGGAGTCGATGGAAGAGGGGAGGTGAATAAGTGTCTGACCTCATTCCAAAAGTCAGTGTTGCCCTTTAAATCTGGTATCCATGTAGACACACTCTCTTTGAGTCTATCAAACCTCCCACCGCCAAGATCGTTTACATCCAGAAGAGTATTGTGCTCCTTGTAAAAGTTAAGTACAGGTTCCTGTGGAAAAACATCCAATTAAAAGTGTACACATGCATCATCACTAAATCACGTAGATGACTTACCAGGCGCACGAGCAACTTCTTTGGATCAAGGTTACTTGGCTGTACTACATCATACTCGAGGTTCATGGGACGGCCCATTTCCATTGGACGGTTTTCTGGTGGAGGCATCACCCAAAAAGCCTGAAGCTTAGAGCGTTTCATCTCTTGATTCCCATAACAAGTTGGTGCTGCAAATATATTAAATACGAACAATTATTACGAGAAAAGCAATACCAATTCTTCCGAAATTCTTTGAACATGAGCACAAATCAATCTTACATAATATCAACCCAATGCATGGAATGTAAGAAGATTCTGATGCGCCCTTCATCATAACTTGATAATCCAGCTGACGATTAATGTCATCTTTTGAAGGAAACGGTGGAGCCTTGGGATGTGAATGATACCAACCGACAACGTCATGGCCAAGTCGTTGGATCTCTAATGCAATCCGATTTCTTTCATTGTCACACTCCGTAGAACTTGACAAAGGCATTAGGATGTGACACGGGTGGGCGACGTCCAATTTCAAGACTGAAAGATTTAAATTTTCCCGATTTTTTAAGTAATACAAGCTATAATTTCAAAAATACCTTAGCCCTTCCTAAATTTCGTGAAACTCACCATTTGTATCTCCACTCCACTGTCCCGAAATATAGCCTACGGTCTCCGTATTTGTGATGTTACTGTGCAAATCAGCGAGGCATAGAGCTTCAGCGGCAATTTTCACATGGAAAGGCTGTAACCTATCCATTTCTTTAAATTCGCAGCACGATATTAAGACCTAAAAAGCAGATTTTAATTATAATACGCTATGAATACTGATTTTTCCACAGCATTTTGAGGTTCCGCAAACTCTTCTTCTACATGAAACGAACTGAGTAAAAATAGTACCTTTGCCCCAGACAAAATTGCCGATTGGTAAGGTGGGGAGCTTTCGAAGTGATCGCCGTACTTAAGAACACAATGCGGCAGTCCCTCATCCTCTGAATCATCAGATGATGATGTCGCGCCGTTGGAAATATTCCCTATGTCGATAGATCCTTCGCGAACGCGCTTAAACCAAACCGTCTTGTAGTAATCGAGTTTTAAACCTAAAATTAATTCAAAAAATTACAAAAATGATCAGTTATACAAATTGCAGCACTAAAAGTAATGCACGAGTAAGTCTCACAAAAACTCCAGCTGAATTCACAACACACGATACATATAGAGTTCACATTTAACTTACTTCTGTACTTAATAGATGCCCATCCGCAGCCAGACTTGCGTTGAATCTTCTCTGGATTAATTATCTGCTTACATGCAATCGCCCACGCCGATGGAGACGTAAAAATCTGCGAAGTTTCCTGTGATCTGATTTGGCCGTTTTCTAACAAATCGCCGACGAACTTTTGTCCCTGAAATCAAACACAAGAGTAGACTTTCCCATTAGCACTCTTTCCAAACTGACTTGTTCCGTGGCTGAATTTACTCACATGATATTCGAGGCTCATGGTTCCTTCTCCTGGTTTCAAAATCCCAGCTGCCAGAAGCATCTGAAGTGTGACACTGCGCTTCGTAAGTGTTGGCAACGAAAAATGCAATGAAGATCCCCCATTTGTTGTGACCCCGTTATCTCCCTTATCTGACTCTTCACCTTTCGTGACCTCCGCTTCATCATTCTGAAATTACATTCAAACTATAATGTAATAAATTCCGGCCGATTGCACCATATCACGTGACTAATGAAAGTTTTACATAAACAGTTCTTAACCTGTTCGGAAATATCCATAGCCGGGGATGATTCCCCATTTTCCTCCTTACAATTGACAAAATCCTGTGTACCTGGCTCAACCTTCACGTCTACATTGTTGTTATCACTCTCCGTTCCATTATTTTCTGACTTTCCATCAATGGAAGCGTCCTCACTGATGGGCGATTTATCATTCGACCTTTTCGCATTACCTTTTTCTCTGCTTGGAGCTCCGCGTTTCATTTTTCCGTCTCAGAAGCAACCACGATCTCAATATAAACTGTCAACGCAGATTTCTAGTTCTCGGCAAGAGTAGATCGTTAAGTACCCAAGTCCTAATGTCACGCTTCATAAAATAGGTACGTCAGTGTTTGAGCGAAATAATCCCATCCGGCTTCACCCACAAAGGATTACAAGTACAAGAAAGTGAACGCCACGTAATTGACAAATGCAAACTTGCGAACCATTGCTTCTTCATTCATAAGTTAAGATTTTAGTTTGTGATCGTAATATTCACAACAATAACTTTAGTTTGTCAACAAACGCTAACTGGATACCGTAGTTTTCGTTATTACAATTGTTGTCAAACCAGTGACACTGGACGTGTGCCCGACAATGCTTGCGAAAATTCTCATAAGCACCCGCTCCTTGCAAATATATTTTGGCACAATTGTGCTTTGCGATAAATTTTATGGGAACGGTTTTCAAAACTAATGTGTAATTAACAAGTTGATTAAAAATGAAACCCGCGGAAACTCTGTTTACAGCTTCCTTAACGGAGAACGGAGTCCAAACCGCTTTGAATTCCTTTATGGCTTACCGCTCCCCATTACGAGTCACCATTGAATTCCATGCCATTGATATTTTCCACAGTGGACCACCAAGTCCTTTGTTTCGCATCCTTGCCAAAACGAAAACGTAAAACAGCTCAACTTTTTCAATTTTTTGGACAAATGGATCCATTAAGGGTGCTGGTTTGTTAGTAATATTACATGCTGAAATAAGTAATTGGTCCATTTTTCAAAACACACAATGTTTCACTTTATTACAGGTTTACATTTATTTTATACGGTCTACAACTTTCACAAGAGATGAGAATATTTCCAGTATGATTAGTTTCGTATATCTATTATTTTCACTATTATTATCATCATTCCTGTTGCACTCTTGACAAAAGATCCAAACTTCTTCTTCTAGTATAAGAACTGAAAAGAACAGTATTAAGTTACTGACGATGACAGGAGCTGTAGTTAATGACCAAGTTACAATATTCTTTCTTCTTCGTTGCTGCTATACAATGCTAAAAGGTGTATTTTGATCGATGGGATCATCGATTTTTTTCTTCTAAATCTAAAAACATGACGCGCGGTGCGATATGGCGTACTAGCAAAACTATATACAATTCAAAAGACGAAACAAACCATGGCAGGGGCTGTAGTTTGAAAAATATTACGAGGACTACGGCGTAAAGTACATGTGTTATTGAACTGCTCTGTGTAGAGAACATTTTTAGACTTTAGAGTCTAGTAATTTAAGGGAAGTCAAATTCTAGGGGGTCCACTTCTGAAGCTGAGGTACTGCTATGAGCACTTGAAGAGCTCACGTTACTGTCATCCAGAGTCAGAGTTGTTTTCTCGCTGGCCCTGTGATTTAATGAAACTTCTTTAGTAAAGCATGGAGAGGTATAATCATATTGCTTTTTTATACATTGTGACCTTGGGGAACTAACTTACCGGTCACTATAGCTGTCAGTAGTCTCATGGTCACTTGCTCCATGCTCTGTGTCACTCGTAGTGGAGCAAGTTGAATGAGAGCGAAGTATGTAGTGCGGGAGGGAAGCGCACTTCCGAAGACCAGGTTTCATTTCCTCTGCCAGCTTCTTGTCTATATCTTCTGTCGTCAGGTTACTTTGAAGGAACAAATGGAGAGCCGCGTCAGAAAGTAAAACATCAGATCTCATGGTTCTGCGGAAAAAAAATATTATTCGTCAGGTTGATCTTTGTTTTGGAAAGTTTTGCATGCTATGGTTAAGCCCCTTCTTACCTTTGTAAAAATTTTCCAAGTCCTACACGACGCTCTTCTATTACCTTCGGATCGAACTTTGTCACATGTACAAAACGTCTAGGAGGTAGCGGAGGGACCAGCCTGTTGCAATAAAAAAAACAAAGATTTTCAGATCCTGCTCATGTACTTGATATTTGGTCAATTCAACCCCCAGTCTAACTTACTTGTTTGGGTGATGATGCTTCAACTTTGCTTTAAGCCAGCAGAACTCGGAATATCGTCGTCTAACCTCAGAAAATGGTAGAGAAAACGCCCAGTGGTTTGTCTGTTAAGTACAAATAGAAAAATTTAGAAACATCTCTCGGTGAATAGTAAGTCCTGCATCAGCAGCGTTAAGTCCGTATAGAAACTGCAATATGACAAGAGGTTTACCTCAATACGAATGAGATAGGAGGTGAAGGAATTGCTCCATGCGAAATGCTCCTTGGTTGTCACCGTTATCGGCTCAACAAGTTCCACCTTGATGAAACGCTGAAACAAGAAAAAACAAGTGCCATTATTACATACTGTCAAATTTTACTATTCTCATTATTGCAAATTAGTGCATCTTTGCCCTAATTATGCACTCAATCAGTGACAACCCGTGGGGTCAGACACAAGGTGCACAATCGTCACATTCATTTCCCTACAGTCATTCAAACCCTTGCAAACCCACAAAACGCCCCCCTCATTCCTTTGAATGAAATGGCAAACATTTTTTCAAATTACTCCCCGAACGATAAGCCATATCCGTCCTTAAGCCTCACATAAAACACTGCATGCTGCCTATATGACCTTTTTATTGTTATTGCAGCACATTTAAATTTTAAAAGGTAAGAGATTCCCATAGATTCCATAATATCACCGCTAATGGATGAACGCTTTGGAACATTCATTCAAACTATGCAGTAATCAGGGTCCCATAGGAACGCTAAA
>JAQFYD010001393.1:0-12358 GCA_034694225.1 Bourletiella hortensis
GGAGATTAATTTGAAACCGTGAGTGGATTGTTTAGGCATCGAAAAATATGTGGAGGACAATTGCTTGCAAGCAGGTGCTGCCACTATTAGTCTATCATCATGGCCCCTGGATAGTAAAAATCATCCTCGAGTTTAACCATGCTAAGTCATGAGGAAAAGATAGCAAGGATTATTGTTATTTTTCGTCTTTATTTCCAGCGGCGGAGGAATGATTTTGGACCTGGCTTCAAAACAGTTTGAGACCATGGCGCGCTATCAACCTGTCATAAACGGTGTCGGAGGAAATTTGGTCTCAGTCCAAGCAAGCCGAATCTCTACTGCTTTACATCGAGACTGCCAGATGGGCGAACTTCCTGGCAAGCTTCCAGGTGCTCCGAACAAAGTTTTAGTTTCACCTTGGACCGTCTTCTTCAAGTTGGGTAAGCCTGTTCTTTACTTTTTCAATAAACTCGCCACTGCTAAAGGCTACTACTGCTGCTTCACGAGCTGGAGTGAATCATAGTCTTTCTCTCGGATCTTTTCTGCTTTCTTTACCGCATGGTCCAGAGTTATGAAAAATTCAGGACCAATGCTCCAGCAAGCAATAATGGCTGCTATAATGTGAATCAGTATGGACATTGCTACATCAGGGTTTGCGCAGTGTATTACCTTATTTTTATTTCCTTTTTCCAGGAGTGGATTCCACTGCTGCTCGAGTTCTTCTTGCCATTGTCATTCCGGGTCAACTAATTTTCTACACTGTCACTCACTTTGTTTCCGAAACCGGTACCTCGTACAGTGTTATCTTCCTGGCATTGTACCTCTGCGCTGCAACCATTCAGGCATGTTTTATTCATACTAATGACCTACAGCTGGTTCTAATTCTCCCATAGCGGTAGTAATCATGAAGAAAACATTTATGATCCTAACAGGTTGGATTCCTTCTGTACGTCGCTCAAATTCTCATCAATTACCTCTGGACTCGGAAACTCGATCCTGACACATCGACGATCCCGTATTTGACTGCGCTCGGTGACCTTATTGGGACTGGTATTCTGTATTTGGCGTTTCAGATCATGTCTGTTTTAGGGGCAGAACACTAATGAGAAAACAAAGTTAACGAAGGCAGTTAGCATATTGATGCGCGTATCAAAATTATTTTTACATAATACATAATAGTTATTATTATACGTTCTCACAAAACCTAGTAATATCCCTTGAGGGGATGCAATTATAAAAAGTAATATTGAGGTGAAGAATAAGGGGGTGAGGCTAGTAATTTTAATACTATTCTGTTGTTCTTCTCGTGTTAGTATTGCGTACAGTGGCAGGAAGGCCTCTTCCACGAATGCATGAATCTAAACGATAAGATTTCTTATTATGTGAGAGTGAAAGCACTAAAAAGAGAAAGTGCACTGATTCGTAAATCATTTTCCCGTGTATAGCTATCATAATTTTTCACACACATACGCGTACAGACATGATTTCCTGTGATGCTTGATTTTCATTGAATTCATAATATTTCCGAGTATGTAGTCTACCAAAAGAGACGTTCAGTATGTAATATCTCCTTTTGCCGTGTCATTATAATGGCCCGTTTTATAATTTAATTGCAACCAGAAATAGGACCGCCTGTCCCAGTATGGTTTTTTATGTTGCTTATGCCTCTGTTCTTCGCAATGGTCAACCATAAGTCTGTTTTATTGTAGACGAGTCGTCATAAGAATGAAAGATGGTCGGGCATCTTAGCCACAATTAACATTTTATCTTTTATTTTTCACTTACACTTACCTTCAATCCGTTACCGGTTATTGTTGTACCTGTTATCGACACTTTTCTGGTAAACTGTGTCATCAGGGGAAGAGAATGAGGACTAATTGTTGTTACTATCTGTATACTGCTGCGAAAGCTGAAACTACTAGAATGCACTGATTATTTTATGCGCTAAAATTTTACTAATTACTTTCCTCGTTCAATCAAGTCCCTATATATTATTGGTTTGTAGTAGTGATTTCTTCCATAGAAACCCTCATATTATAGTTTGTTTACGATTTTAGTTTTGAACGCTGTGATTTACAATACCATGCGCATTAGTTGTTGCGTTCATGGTGAAGAGCATAACCAGATAGTAGCTATTGTGGTGGTAAAATAATGAATACAAATCCCTGTATGGAAGAAAAAAGAAAAGTAATCAAGTTTATTACTACTATTATTATTACATTATTATAAAAATGCGCTGCTGAGCTGCTCTCATTTATAATTAGAAGATATGTAACCACCGAAAGAAAGTCCCTTGAATATACATTCTTACGTAATAATAATAATTATATAAAGCCTGTATACTGTATGATGGAAATGTCTACAGTCGCAGTGATGGAAACAAATTGGAAATTCCAGTCGAGAGCGTAGATCATTTGTATGATGAATACCTGAGTTAACACAAAAAATACTACGTAACCCGCTATAGAAAAAAATGTCCATTTCGGGGATGATCGTCGGTTAAACATCGTTGACACAGGTAACATTTTTGGGGGGTTGAACCAAAGAACTTTAGACAATAAACGAAATAAAATCAACGCACTCCATTGTTGTTCTCTCCTTTCTCATCAAAATTACGGGATTCATTGCATTGAAGAAAGTCCCTGTGGCAACGAAACTTACTGAGCCTGATAGCTTTATAAGCCTTGCAAATAGCATCAGTTTCTTCATGACAACAATAATTATTGATTTTGAAATATTTTGCAAGATATATTTATTCGTCTCAATGAACATTCACCATTCTATCATGATGACAATTTACGGGTTTTACAATGGAGCATTATACGTAAGGCAATCCTTATCACTCTTCTAAACTATAAGATTGACACAGCAAAATTATTGCTCTTACATTATCATTGATTACATGCTTGCTCATCATTAATAATGGCTTATTGTTAGAAAGTTAAAACAAGCACCGTTTCATGGCAATGGCATACTTGAACAGGGAACAAACTGTTCATAAGCCCTTAAAAATCAGTTTCATGTGTATAATAGACGCACATGTATACTTCATCATGGTCACTTTGTAGCCCTTTGTATAGCTACTGACTCTATAGTAGTGTCATTTAAACAACAGCAAGTCAGCTGCAGTGTGGTTTTTCGAAATTCTGCCAACACTAGAATTATTGTAAGGCCCACATCAGGTTAAGAATTAAAATTGAAAGACAGATTTTACTGTTAATAAGTCTGAAAATGGCAAGGTACAGCTTAACACTGATAAACAATGCATAGTAAATTATCATATCACCCTTGCTCAATCTCTTTTTTTCCTTCTAACATAGTAGCTATAGTGGTGAGACTATACAATACGCTGCGCCAGTGAATACTGAACAAAATAATGTAAGGTACTAGTACGAACTAGAAATTAGATGATAAAAATCTCTACAAATCTAAAGGTAAGTAGTAGATGCCCTCCTAAATGTGACTTCTATAAGTGATGATACGTGTATAGCTATGAAACCAACGCTTAGGAATTTAAATTAACAGACAGTTCTCACTTCAGTTCGGTTTCATATTTGTGTTAAAAAATGTTGAAGCTGGTGAATACCATTGCTGCCCTCTTCTAATAAGTACACACCTGAAATAGACTAGACGCCCCTTAAATAATACTTTTAACATTATGAAGCAACACTTCCTGAAGGATCCTTGATGACGGTATACAAGCTAAAATCATTCATGAGCATACAGAAGCAGATAAATATGTTCTGAAATAGGTTAGTTGCAGCACTGTGGTAGCACAGGTGTTGAGGATGTCCAAGAAAAACTGCGCTTTCAGAGAGAGCTTTTGTGCTCCTAATTAAACAGCCACATTCATCTCTTGTCCCATATTCATGTGGGACAAAAGCTTTTAGAGTTAGGAGTGCACACAGCTCTACTGTATGATTCAACCCACTGACATTGTATAAATATGTTGTTTACGGATGAGGAGCGTAAGAGTTAAACAGAATAAATTATTCAAACGCAAACTCCTTGCATTGTAATGATGTACAAAGCTGTTCACAGATTATAAATTAGAGGACCTTTAGCTCGAAGGACGGGAAAGTAAGTAAGTGTTATAGCTGCAGCAGTTACAATAATAATTTCAATTCAAGTTCATATTATAAACCCCCTTAAGGCCAAATATGAGTAACGTCAAGCTAGAACATTGCACACCCTTACAGGGCATAAGAACGCCTGCAAATGTGCAAATTAGTTACCGCTGTCTTTATGAAGGACTTAAGAAAGATAGATTCCATACTACTTGAGGTTAACTGTAGCGGATATCAGTTTTCAACGGGGCATGGAAACTGACAAAAAAGCTGTTACATTACATTTCAGTAACATGATCCAGATCAGTTAAGTACTATGGAAAAATCGGGGAGTACAAAATTAAGCTATGTAGTAGATAAGGAAAACTTGAGTAATCGCTGTGCTGCGTTAGAACAGCTATTCGAGTAAGCAGAATACACGTCGGTCTTAAATGAGACGGCGAAAGAACGTCAGATATGCAGAATATTTGATAAGGGAAGCTGTGATATTTGAAGGGGGAAACGACTTGGATTCAGGGCTGACATAAGCGTAATACTGAGTGAGTAAAGTTTCCACAGGGAAACTATTGGGTTTAAGTAATGTCTGATTGTCGTGCGTTCCTAGACTACACAGGTCTGCATGCTGATAGTGCAATCAGTTCAGTTCGCTCACCAAGGCAAAATAGACCATCTAAAGCACTGAAAAATCTCAATAGTATTGCATAAGTGATACTAGGAAAGCGCTGGCAAGGGAAAAACGCTCGCTATAATTTTTCGGATTGGGATCTGTTCCACTGATGCTTTGTACTCGATATTTTTCTACGTGACACTAGAGTTGCGGAAGCTACAGCGTATGAAAGTAGAAAAGTTACTTCGGTAGTTGCCTTTGTCGACGGGCGTAAAATTATTTCATTGGTCGAAGAGTAACAAATGGGCTTTGTAGAAGAGTTGGCTTGGTTTCCATCACGCGCACAATCAAATTATCAATATAATCCTCCATATCATTCAGTTTTTGCTTCTGGTAATCCACCGTTGCCTGCAAACTCAATACCATCTCAATAAGATCCTGAAATGAATGAACAGGTACATATTATTACCCGAAAAAAGGTCTTTTGGACTATGGTGCTTTATTTTTTTGGAAGCAAAGTACCTCGCGTGACTTTCCATCGAATCTCCGCACGGCTTCACGCGGTATTCTAGACTCCTGAGTTTCCTTCTTTATGGGATTTGTTATACCGACAGGTGTTCCTTTAGAGCTGGATGTGTCTTCAAGATCTTCTATAAATTGTGACGTTATTAAATTGATGTCAAAATGAGAAGAAGTTTCGAACGAAAAAAAGAATAATTGAAATAAGAAATTACTTGATTTCGAAGAGAATATAGAAGCAAAAGTTTCCTTGGCACCATTCCTGGACTTTTCCTTTTCTTTTGGCTTTTCAATTTCCTTAGGCAACTTGTCATCAGATTTTTCTGATTTCTTTTCAGACTCAGTTAGTGTTGATTCTTTCGGAGGTCTCGTGTCTTCCTTAATCTCCTGAATTTGTCTTGGTTTTGGCACAGGTTCCTTGTCCTTAAATACCGAACTTGCAGAAAAAAGCAGTGCTTTGACTCCATCATTTGTGGTCTGGATAGAGAGTCAACACATGCATCACAACCATTTTCAACAATATCATAATGACTCATATCATAGGTTCAAAGAACTACCTCTTGTTTCGGTGATGGTGACTTTGGTTCTTCCTCCTTTGTAGCTACATCCTCCATGATTTTTCGATCAACCATAGGTGATACATTTAAGGCATCTTGAGATTGTAACTCTGGAAACAAGGAGAAATCAATAAGATACCTGAAATCACCTGAAATATTGGCATGCGGAAAATAAATTTACTATTGCTGGAGAAGCTGTTCTGTTTCCCAAATAGCTTTGCATCCCATTCATCTATCGGTCCAGTACTCCAGCGGCTTGGTTCAGGCACAGTTGTTGTCGTTGGTGTCCGAGGAGGTTTTCCTGGGGGTGGCGTGTTGTAATTTCGTCTTAAAAACTCTCCTCCCCCTAGATTCTCAAGGGAACCATCTTTCGGGGTTGACAACGCGACTTGGGAGACACTCAAAGAGCTATGACTGCTTTTATGTGATAGCTCATCAAACTGAAATAAAGTAATGAAAGCTCGAACTAAACTCCAACTTCAGGATTGAAATTAATACAGCAAAACGTGAATCAATACCCTGAATTCGTCTTCATCGTCACTGATTACTCCTGGATCTGCATCTTCGTGTGACTGTTTCTTCCCAGTATAGACTTGCTGCTCAGGTATTGTTCCAAACTGATCGTCCCCATGTTTCTTTCTGCCTCGGCCGGGTAATGTGGATACTTTATTGCCAACAGCTTTAGCAAGATTTTTAAGACCACCTTTCTTCCCTTCTTTACCACGCAAACTTAAGAGGCTGCCACCTTCGAAAGAACACACACACTTAGTCTCCTTCTATTCGAACTGTGTAGAAACAACACAAACTACAGACAGAGTGGTAAGTTATATACCGATGGACGATGCTTTGTTCGAAAGCTGACCGAAAGAGGATCGCAAACTGTCTTTTTTGCTCAAATCACTCAAACTACCAGCTCCGGCCGATCGCACCGTAAAACCGATTCTGACTTCAAGCTCTCCACGATCCTTATTTTTCTTCTCTTTCCCGGGCTTGCTCTGGAGTACATACCACTTATTTCTTGGCTTTTCATAAACATCAAAGTCAGCCAACGGGACGGAGATTTGTCCCAGGAACTCATCTCCAATGAAATTTCGATGTAGAGCCGTCAACACGACTTCAGCTTTGTTTCCCTGTTTAGGGATTGGCCTAAAAACCACAAGAAAAATAAATTTGTAAAGAACAGCTGGCTCTCATGATTTTTCCTGAGGATTTTTCCTTATTTTCTCATACAATTCACACTCCTCATGCCATTCCACTGGATCAGTCGCTCGTTCCTTCACGGATGTTTGGTATTTTTCCTTTCCCAGTCCGATAGTCACGAAAACATCGTTCGTCCCTAAGATTAAATCAAACCACAACATAAATTAACAGTTATATTGCCGCAATTTGTACCATCCTCACGCTCACGATACCAAGTGCCGGCTAAAAGTTACATTCTGAAATGCCAAGGAATTCATTAAATACTAAATCTCTGCCATCTTGGCCTCTTGAACGCTTCCTCACTATTATTAATTGCCTAAAATAAATACTAATCAACGCATATAACTTGAAATAAATTGACCTGCGACAAACTTGACCTTACTGATTCTATACTTTGATGATCAATTAAAAAATACCAAATCATCTTCGTCCCATCTCTTTACTCCTAATTTCTCTTTAGCATTAACGATGAGTAACCTCTTTACCTTGAACAACGAAACATAACTATTATCATGTAAGCCTTCATCAAAAATTGCCCTCACAATCCTACGAGAACCTCTTCTGACCTTTACCGGCAATTACATGGGCACTTATTCGTAATGATTTACTATAGTTACAACACATTCCTTGTCTTATTTATCTAATCAGCTGATGATGCAGATGACTGACGATAGCCTCCAAACTAGCGTCGCAAATTTCTTGAAAAGATTGTCCAACAACTTACCATTTTTTCCTTTACATAGCAGACCCTTAGCTCTCTGAACTGTAAATTAATGAAGCACACTATTAGAACATTTTATTCATTTCAAAAAATAATAGTACTATTATTTCATAAAAAATACTAACCCGTCACTTGTACATGCGTTGGAGTCCACATGATGGCAATAAATTTTGTTGTTTTGCTTCAGTCACCGAAGCAGTAGCAGTAGTAGTCACTATATATACAAATTTGGCTAATAATCCGACAATGTCCGTCAAGCACTTTGATGATTCATCTTGACGATGATGACACTATGGTAATGACCATCATCTCTGTGCAAACTGAATAAGTAGCAATAGTACTGCCGTAGCTATAGAAAATACAGCCTTTGGAATCACCTTGTTAAAAGCAGATAGATAACTCACTGACAGGAATTAGGGTAATTAGCATGTAACGCCTAATTCACACACACTTCTATAGCACCATCCGCTTGCTGGCAGTAATAATTAAAAGTACAGCTGAGAAGTGAACTTCCGTGTAAATTGTGACGCCCTTTTAACATCCGATCTCATCTGTTCATTATTATTATTACTATACCGCCGTCGTCCTTCTTGTCCTTCTTTATAAGTAAAGATTAATTATTGTGGTAATATTGCAAAACATAATAGCTGCTACGAACAACTAATGCTGCAACCGAGTCTATAAGTTCTAATAGGTGTAAACTACTACAATAGCTCCTCAGCTTTGGCCAGAAATAACTCCCAATTGGGTTATCGTGATTCAGTCAGTCAGTCGCTGCCACTATATTTCTTCACATTCCACCACGGTTTCAAAATATTTGGTTGTAGCTTATGACTCCACCACAGTACACAATACACGCAAAGGAACTGAAAACACAGGTCCACAAATGTAGCTATGCACTTTGCCACGGGTAACAATGATGACGGAAGATTATGAAAATGTGTATGTACTGAGGTAAAATGTTAAAAGATACTTATAATAAATGTCATTGGACAAATTATAAAGACTACAGAAAATAAGAGAGGAGGATGAACGTGACAGGGAAATACCTTTACGGCGACTGCCAACCAGTCGTCTATTGCTCTCACATCATCAAAGCCTTACAATATGCCATCCTCATAAGACCCACACACATAACATTCTGTTCATGAGACTTAAATGCCAAACACATACTTCCCCAATGGACTGCTATGCATCAAGTTAGTAAAATGCTAATGTGTTTATACTATCAAGTTGCATATTACACAGGAGGAGTGAGTGAGGGCTTTGCTTGCAAAAAGGGAGTGTTATTAGTATGTGTATAGCTGTAAATATGGAGAAGACTTGTACTTGTGTGATAGCCATTTAACATTTTCCTACAGGGTTCAAGTGGGAAGAATGAGAATGAGAAACTCAGGTGGGATAGAGTATGTAACTATAGGAAATGGGCAGATCACCTTGGAAGCCTTTTAAACTGAGCCGATGGATAGGCTTGATTGAGTCTGGCTTTACAATAATACAAGAGAAATGGCCAGAAAAAAATGAACCCCGTCTGAAACTTGTGTAGCTGCGGCTGCTGATGAATTAACAACAGGTTTCCACCCACCGAAAGAAGAGCCGCAGATGATGATGATAGTAGTGTTGATACACATTCAGTTCATCCTTTCGTATAACTTTTAACATCTCTACTGTCGTCATCATCGTCATCTTCGTGGGTTCATCACGATGACAATAATCCAACCCTCCATTGTCTCAAAAGAATGGCGGAAATATAGTTTTTTTAGCATCACGTTGTAGGAATAGTTATTAGTTTTAATGTGGTAAAGGTGGTAAAAAGGAAGTACAATGTAAGAATATAGCGGTCTGTTGTTTTAAAACAGACATAAGGTCATAGGATTTTATCAGTTTTGAGGTCTTACTTTATGTGTCGGTGGGCTTGTGCAATACCTTGGCTACATGTCTGCTTGTCTACTGTCATATAACTATTCTGTTTCATACTTACTACAAGCAAACTATGGATTAGTTACGGCACTAGTTTACCATTATTGACATAGTACTCATCATTGTGGCCTATGCTGGTTGTTTTTATTTCATTGAATTGCGCCTTGTTTGTACGCCTTGATAAGGGTTTTATTACTCGAATACGGGTGAAATGATTGCCGTGGAATACACAGTGCCACACAGTGCTAGAGGATTTTGTTGTTGGAGCGAGATGATACAAAATTAGGTGCTTTTTTTCATTTGCTCTGCACAGCTACATTAGGTTAGGTAGCAAAAACGGTCGCTTCCGATTATGGGAGGAAAGGCAATGGACTCATCTAATAATATCCTACATTGTAAAAAAAGTTTTGCCAGTTAGCTGTGAGCGACATCCGCCTCATCGTCGTCACATCACAGTTAGAGAGAACGCGAACATTACGCTGGTAATGGAGGATGGGGCTGTGTTCGTATACAATAACAACAACAACACAGGTTTTTCAATAGGCGCATGTCACATGTGTGACACCGTTGCATACATAACAGACATTATGACTAAGCTCATAAAAATCAAATCACACATTCTTTGCTGCTTTCACGGCACAGGTAAGGTTCTCATTCTCCTCTTTTATTTCCTCAATGAATACTTGCCCATCCGCATTCTCTCACACATCAAGCCGGTACTACTCTAGCTGACTACATAGCAACAACGGGTAGAAATATTATTGCAATATGCCAAGCTCCAACTTGTTTTGCAAGCAGGCTATCGTGCGAACCAAAATACAGGCTAAATTTACAAATTAAGGCAATCTATTACATAGAGGGTGGCATATAAACGCGACGAGACGAGTTGAAATTAAATTCATGCACACATGCATAACAAAAGGGAACTATAAACCTCTTGAGAGGTTTGAGCAGATTAGACGTACAAGAACGTCCGTATAGCTACGAGATTTTGGTCCGAAATCAAGTTTCTTCTTGCATTCTGGCTTCGTTTCAGGACACTTTAACTCAGTACTAATTTGCGTACAAACATATGACAGTAATAGATGTGGGAGGGATAAGGGCCGTTTAAAGGTAATACTAGGGACGAAATTGAATGAGAATAGAACATAATAGTCTTGTAAAACATGATATTTTGAGTACGGTCGTGCTCGTGAGGATGGCTCATATCATACAATCATCACTATAATCGTTGCGCTTACTTTATATGTTCATTGCCGACATTCATATTTTTGGGGGCGTTTTGTGCTCTCATTTTTTGACTCTGAAAGACTCTCTGTTCAGGCTCGTACCATCATAGTAGTGTAAACCACGAAAGCTTCGGTTCAGGACATGCTACAGGTAGGCTATTCACTCCCTTTGCCATGGGAATACAAGCCACCTTATTGCCTACGGCTTTACCATCCCCTGTGCTTACTGGATCACTGAATATTGTGACAAGTCTTTTTTTGTGCAATTTGAGTAACTTATAAATAAATAAATGTGATTACTGAAATTACTGAAGGCTGTCAGCCGTAGGAACGTAAAACTTTTACAGAGAGCAGCAGTGCATGAATGAAGAGCTAAGGAAAGTTTGTGGTGTATGGAGATGATGATGAGGAGGAATGAGGATACTGTCCTGTCCTTTTTAGTACGATTCAACTGTGACGCCCTTGAAATAGTGCATATAATGATTTTTTGGTTCATGCTTACTGCATCCGTGCACTATGATATCTTCGTAATATATCTATCAAGTTGCTAGCTTAAGCTTTACAGTAATCCCTTAGGTATGCTAAAGCAGAGTTAACATTTAAAATGTATGCAGCAGCTAAATGGATTTGTACACAATGACATTTTAATAATTTTGCCGCTTCGTTGTATTTCAACAATGAATGATGCGCTTCCGTACTGCCACAGCTTACAGATTAGGTAGCTATATTTTATAAGACTGAGATTCGTGCAAAATATTTAAAAAACTAATAAAAGCGATAGATGAAGCTCTGAAAGAAATCTCAGCTAACATGAAACGGCGGCATTTGTGGAAAGTGAAAAGGTGAAGAAGAAAGAACGGTGGAAGGAATCGCATGAGTATGAAGTAAACAAGCTGGAGATGTTTTTCAACGTTACGACATCCTTTAGAGACTTTCTAATCTCTGTTTTCCACCAAATTTCGGCTCACAGTTTGAGTGACTGAACTGAACATTTTGTAACGCTAAAGTTTCGTCAGAGCAGGACATAAGATTATCCTTTTATTATAAAGTTTATCTGACTTTTAATGCACAGCGAAGATAAATATTTGTAAGACATGCTAAAGGTACCAGCCGGGAAGCGTAATAAACGGCCTGCCGCTAGGAAACCGGCGCATGTTAGACCGGCAACACCGATTTAATTAGAAATTTGGGGTTTCAATATCTTAGCTCTCACCGACATCTTCAAGAGGACTGGAGAGACGTCTAACTGGGTCGGAATATTTTTCGTGCATTTTTCCGTCTGCAGAAGTTATTAAAACGATGAAAGACGTTTGGATAAGTGGTGCGAAACGTGCGTGCATTGAGGGCTACAAAAGTTTTGTGAAAGGAATTGGCTTAGTTTACCACTGCGATTTTTTAGTGCTCTACAGGAAACATGAATCCAAGTTTGGACACCGTGATGTCATAAATGATCATCAGAGAATATTTTCTGTTATGAAAACTACTACTGCATGTCACACGAATGTGTTGACTTTAATTCAGCCCAAGATTTCATAGCATCACTCTTATAGCAAGGCTTA
>JAQFYD010001394.1:0-12358 GCA_034694225.1 Bourletiella hortensis
TTTTATAATATTTACATCACTCGAACTTGAGAAATTATAAATATGATCGAAACTAACAACAAAACATTTGTGCTATTTAAAATAATACACAATTATTATCAATAAGCAAACAAAATTCCAAAAATAATGTATAAATGTAAAGAAATGAGAATTTGAAATTTAATAAATTTTCAATATAAAATAGCTTGGAATAAAAAACAAAAGTTGTTTAGAATAAAAAACAAAAATAATTATAAATACAAGAAAACATGAAATAGCAATAATAAAATGTTAGAGTTAGAAGAAGAAGTGAATTTAACAAACAAAAATTCGCAAATAACTAAAGAAGAGATCAAGAAATTAAATTTTTATTTCAAGAGATCAGACAATAATGAAATTAATATTATATTCGAACAAGGTGATTATTTTATACGTATACCAAATATTCAAAATATTGGTCCGCAAACAAGTAATATAGGAGAAGTCTATAAGGACAGAAAACCTCAAGATTCTAATCTTTATTGGGAGATTACTAATTTTGTACAAGGAGCTCAATTAGTTTATGTCAAGTTAGACAAGATTTGTTCTATTGAGCTTTTTAATAAAGCAGGTAATTTACACAAGCCTGACCTTAATGGAATTAATGCAGAATACAATATTTCTGGGGCTGGAAAATTCTATAAAGTAAAACTTGATAGTGGCGTTGTATTTGTTTTCAAAAATAAACAAGATATGTATTCATTGAGAATACAAGCGCCTACCTCAAGCTCTGGGAGCGCAAATCAGAAATCTTTTTATCAAAGTACACTTGATGTAAAAATACCTGCAACTGAACAAGATGATATCATATTATCTAATGTTTATAACAATGGCAGAGGAGAAATCATAATAAGAAATCCAACACATTTTTTAGTTTATCAATTTGATAATCAAGATATATCAAGAATCAGAGGACCGAGACTTCTAACTTCACATACTTTCTTAAAAAAAGAACAGGATGATTATTTTCATATAGAGGTCGTCAATGAAGTTCCTTATATCATTTATATTAATGAAGATGGATTATTTACTTATAAGATGAAGCAAACATATGAAATGGAATCTATATTTTATTCAAGCTATTTTAGTAAGAAGAATAAATGGCAACCAATATATAACAAAAGTATAAGATTTAGCATAATAAGCAATAAATTACACATGTTTTTTATTGATAGTAAAGGTTTCAATATTTTAGGATTGATTAACAATAAATGGGTAGTAGTATTAGATTGTAATAGTCCTTATAAAAAATATAAATTTATAGATGTTTATCAAGATATATTATTTTTACAAAATAAAGATGGAGATTTATTTAAACATAAGATCAAAGAAAAAGATACTTTTTATTACGAAGATTTATTATGCCGTCCTATTAAAAATAGAAGTTTAGAAGAATTGTTTGAGATTGATTTTCAGACAGAAATAATTCCACCACCAAAAGAATATAATGGCATAGAACCTATAACTAGTAATTTTGGAAATATTGGTATACTTGAAAGCCAATCAACTTATTATTCTCCTGTTGAAAAGCACTTGTTATGGACTGAAACTAATGATAAAGAAATTAAAGATTTAGTAGATCATCAGAATGGAAAAATAAAATTTAATATACCTTTAATTTTTCACAAAGTTACTAATAATCTACAGATTAGCTTTAATATAGGATATGACGGACAAAAAACCCAATCTGAACTATTTAGTGACAAATTTGATACAACTTTTGGAACTGAATATATTTTTGTCAACTATAATGGCGGAATAAATTCAAATTATCATCAATATTATATTGTATCTAATAATATAATAAATGAAATGAAGCCATATTATAGTGATGAAGACGTAATAAAATTCAAGATA
Source organism: Bourletiella hortensis (assembly GCA_034694225.1). Lineage (NCBI taxonomy): Eukaryota > Metazoa > Arthropoda > Collembola > Symphypleona > Bourletiellidae > Bourletiella > Bourletiella hortensis. The sequence goes on from JAQFYD010001394.1 coordinate 1,876, forward strand.
GAGATTTTTAATGGTATAGTAAAAGCCGAAGCCATTTATTATATAAAACGAGAAAATTGGAAATTGATTAACAAAAATTATATTGGTTATTATGGAAAATCTGTTGATGGTAAATCTAAGGATGCAGTCCAAGAAAGTCTACAAACAGAACATTATAGAGATAGAATTAAACATAAATCAAACATTCAATATCAAACGATGTATACTTCATGGTATTTAATTAAGGCAGAAGATTTAGAATTTAATACTTCATTATATTATGAATACGCCAAACAAAGAGGAAGAATTAATAATAAACAATATGATACTAGCAGATTAATTCTTACTAAAGTGTACAATGATGAAAATACTTTAGAAATAAGTTATACAGAAAAAACTAACAAACATAGCTATTACAAGTCAATAAATGAAAACGATATAATTAAGTTTCCAATTCCATTGAGATATAATTATATTATTAATGAAGTAAAATTCAAAACTAAAAAATATGTTCAAAATTTTAGATTTCATTACCAAAATAATCACTTTACTCAAATAGAGCAAATCATTCCTTCTAAAAATACAATGTTATTTAACTTTCAATATAATAATGGGGAATTAACAGAAATTGAATATTACTCTGGATTAAAAGTCGAATTAGAATATGAATCCAAAAAACTGACGAAATATAAGCAATATCTAGATCATAATGTATTCAGGGTATATGAAAATAAAAAATATATTTCTCGACATGCTGAAGATTGTGTTATAATTCCTAACCAATTTTATAATATAATATTTTGTAAATATTCTAGTATGTCGAATTTTGAGATTGAATTATTTGATCAAGATTGGCATAGTTTAAGAGATAAAGTAACAGTTGAATTAGCAAATATAGACAATATTTTAGCAATTCCAACATCAGAAACCATTTCCTTTCAAATTGAAAATGATTTGTTTAAATTTATTTATACTTATAAAATTGCTAATAATAAACTTATATTAGGTTCAATATTAAAATTCAATAAAGATGAATTCATTGAATTTAAGCCGGGAGTAATATTTGTTAAAGATAATAAGGATCAATTAATAGTATATAAATACGACAATAAATGGATAATGAAGAATAAATTTTTTAGTCATAATTTATCACAAATGGTTTCATATAGAAATGTATTATTAGTATATGATTCCAACACATTTTATGTATTATTTCAATCTAACAATAGAGTTATTAAGAAGAATATTAATGTGGAGATTTTAGATAGTTTATCGTCTTTATCATTAATCGAGTACGGTCAAATGAATGACTTAATCAAATATTTAAGACAATCTAGATTGATTTTATATAACAATTTTATATTGTTTGTTGATTACAAATTTGAATATTTAAAATTTGACACCAATTTAAACATTATTACATTGGATAAAAACTTTAATTATGTTAAAAAACAAACAATTCAATTAAGTTCACAATCTATATTTGACATAAAAAAAGAAGTAGAGGGAAACGTTTTTATTCGTTATAATTTGGAGTTTCAATCACAGACAAGTGTTGGAAATAATCAATTAAGTTTATTGGATGCATTGATTGAATTTTTTAAAAATGAGAATATACCGGATTTTGACATTCAAAAACTTAAAAATGATTATGTTACTTTAATAAATGGTAAAAATGAAGATGATATTAAAAATTTTAATACAATTAACAAAAAATATATAGAAAATTCTAAAGATTCAGCACTATTGAGTGTTGATGAAAACTATTCTAGACTTATGTACGTTTTCTTAGATATGGTTACTGTAAATGATTCTAAAATATTGAAAAGTAAGATAAACATTCCTATAGAAAATTTAATTTTTAAAGGAGCTAAGCTTAAATATTTTGATTATGGACCATTTGATTTTAGTTTTTTTAGTAGTAGTGGAACATCTGTTCAACAAGTTGCTGCTATTACCGAGAGATTAACTACCATCAACGAAAGAGATAAAGACGACCTCAATAAATCTTTTGTGTTTGAATTCAACACCCTAAGTATTGCAAGCAGTGGATTTAAATATCGCGATAACACTATTTTTAACAATGGTGTCGATTGGGAGAAAACAAGAAATTTTGAAGATACTTACATTTTAGGAGAAAAATATATCTTGAAAGTTATAGATAGAAATTGTGTAATATTAAATCATAGAAAACAACGTGTTTTTACAACAAATTTAAGCGATAAAAAGATGTTTATAAATTTTTATCCAGAATATATTGCATTTCAATTAGATGATAACAGAATTCAAGTTTTGACTTTTATTGATGGTATAAATGAAGTATTTTTTACAGGAAATTTAATTGCTCAAAGCAATGCTAAATTCATTTTTTATTACATTAGACATTACGATGCAGCCAGTAGTATACCAGATAGAATTTACATAGTTCCAACAATCAATTTTCTTGCTTTAAAAAATGAAAATTATATCAAGAAAATCACATATGAATTTTCTAATGAAATTAGGAGCACAGGATACAATTTTTATACAGAAAACGAAAATAGTGTTGGTTCAACTAGTACTAACAATGAATTTTATTCAAATAACAATGGAGCAAAGGCATCTAATATACTTGAAATAATTCCAGAAGATTCTATTAGTTTTTCTGGGAAAACTATAGAAAAAAGAAGTTTGATACTTAAAACTAATGAGAATGAAACCAGGTTTATATATAAAGATTATCAGGATAATATAGTCAAGGAAATGGTATCAGACTCTAAAGAAAATAAATTCGAAACTAAAAATAAAGAAGATTATTTGTTTGATAAAACTGGTTCTTTGATTATATGTGACATAAAACCACATAAATCATCTCAGAATCACATAAAATATTTAGGATTTGAAAGCTATGAAAACTATTCAGAATGGGAATTTGATAAAGAAAAAATCATCAAAAACAAACATTCATTAACAGGAAGTAATTATTTAAAATTAAATTCAAATGAATCTATTTCAATTACTATCAGTCCAAACGATCAAAATCAAATTTATGTGGCATCAAGCTATATAAGAACAAACACTATAACAAATTATTTAAAAAGCAAAATAATTGTAAATGGTTACTTATTAATTACTCTCCAATCTGTAGTCAAATTCAAATATGGAGAATGGTATTATATTGAATGTTTAATAAATTTGGAACAATTAAAAATTCTCTATAAGGAAAAATATAAATTAATAAATGACATTGAATTATTAAAATCATTACCTTATCCAAATAGAGAGGAATATAAAATTAATTTAGAGATAAAAGGAAATATTGATATCGATAATATTATTTTTAAACCTATTGATTTTGAACCAAAAATTGATATATATGATAAAAATGATATACCCACAGAATCTATTTTAAAAAATTCATTATTTATAAAGAAAGTGATGACTAATGATATTGAAATTGCAAGCATGGGCCCAAATGGTATTGAATATGTTGTAAGTTATATAAATAATAATGAAAATCCCGTGCAATTGACTCTTAATCCAGAAGATGGATTTTATGAAAATTTTGATTCTTATTTTATAAAAAGATGGACCACAACAGATAATAGAAAATTTCTATTTTCAAAATCGCAACTTCGACACAATAGTTCTACTGCTTCTAAAATAATATTAAAAAATGAGCTTTCTCATAATATCAACAATTCAATTAGATTTAATTATTTTTTAGAAAAATTACAAGCTTCTTTAAAATTGCAATTTAATAACTTTTTTATCGAATTAGTCAAATTAAGCGATTCAAGTTATTTAAAAACTTCATTTTCACATAACATTAAAATAGAAGATACAAATGAAATTATTGTAATACTTAATAATAGAAACTTGATTATATTCTTAGGTGGGGAATTAATTTGTGATAAACTAATAACAATACAAACCCCATGGTCGAAATTTGAAATTGTATTTAAAGATAATGTATTGATTGAACATCTATTTATATTAAACAATCCATATATTGAATTAAATTATTTCAATAAATTTAATGAAGAAATACAAACCATTAGATCACTAAATGAGAACAAAATATTAGTAACTCAAAAGGTATATGATAAATTAGGAAGATTAATGTTAAAAACAAAGCAATCTGAAATAGAGAGAAATGGAGAAGATATGTTATTGGAATATCAAACTGGTTTAGTTGATTTACGGAACTTTGATTATAATTCCTTAGAAGGAGTATTGAAAAATAAAAATATAAATGATAATGGATTTCATTATTACAGTACTAAATATAAAAAATATCCATTTAAGGAAATATATGAAGAAAATCTACCTGGAAATTATATGAAAAAGAGATATGAAACCTTTGATAGTTATACAATAATTGAATTTGATGGATTTAAAAAGCCTAATCAAAAATACAAAGTAACAACATTACCGAATGATACAAAAATGGTTAAGGTTTATAATGATGAAAACAAGTTAATCGGATTTTACGAAAATGTTGCTAACTATCAATATATATTCACTTCTTATGAATACACTAATAATAAAATAACTTTAATAAAGCATCCATTATATCATCATATGAAAAATGAAATCGAAATAAATAAAATTAGATCACCTAGCCAAGCAAACACATTTAATCCGAACATTTATGTAACAAAATTAGAATACGATCATGATGAAAAACTTTCAAGTAAAGTTGATCCAGATATCGGTACTTTAAAAATAATTTATAATTCTATGGGATTGAAAGTATTTAGTATTAATATAGTAAATGATAGAGTTGTAAATGTTATTTATTATACTTATAACAAAAACGGCGAATTATTAACTACAGGTAAATTAAAAGTCAACTACGAGCTAGATATCTTAAATCATATGAAAGATGCTAATGTATATGATGGAGAAGAATATCAATCTATAAATTATTATAATTCTATAAAAAATCCATTAAGTAGAGGATTGATAACAATGATTAACACAAAATATTCTAATAATGTATTCATTACTAACGTTATTAAAAATGATTTTTTAGACAATATAATCTATAAATATATGTATAATAATTATTTATTAGATACCGATATTAAAGGCACATTAAAATTCGATTATTATGACAATAAATTAAAGTCTATTGAATATCCAATATATATAAACAACAAATCATTTAAATTAAATTATGAATACAATCAAATTGGACAAGTTACCAAAATAAATAATGAGTTAATTAATATTGAATTTAAATATAATTCTGTAGGAAACATGATAAATGAAAAAATCACATATTCAGATTACACTTTAAATAGAGATTTTGAGTTTAGTTCTGCTGGACTTTTAACTAAAATAAGTGATAAATTTTTAACAGAAGAAATAGATTATTTAGAAGGATATGGACAAGAAGGATTTGATGATGGTATTATAATGCAAACTAAATTCATTCCACACTGGAAATCTTTGGCCGATCCTGAATGGTTTAAGTTTAATGTAAATTTAATAAAAGTTTTTTCTAGAGAATATGGACATTGTAATTCTAGATTGTCAAAATTAATTATTAATAAAACTGTATCTGCTTTACTTGATTTAGAGAACAAATCTAAATTACCATTTATTTGCCAAGAATTATTGGATAAAAATTTAATAGAACAAATTACAGGGTTATATTATGATGATTTTTATGGTCATAAATATAAATACGGTAACCATCAAGAGTTATTGATAGCAAAATATTTTACTAGCAAAAATATGAAATATGTCGATCCAATAAATACTAATTCATTTGATAACAATATAAATGTATATAATAAATTAGTTGAAAAGGGTGTTATAAAAAATAATCAGATAGAAATGAAATTATTTAAAGATTATGATAAGATTATTGAACAACTTTGTGAGGCAAGATCTTTAGCTTTGAGCTCCTTTACAAAATATGAAAGAGATGAAACCTGCTCTTCTAATGATGTTAATTGCTTTAAGCGTATTATGAAAAAACATTGTGATGAATTTAAACCAACTATTGAATATAGTTTAAATGCGATTTTATATAAATTGATTGGTAAACAAATTAATGAAAATAGAATCAAGGATGGTGCCACTAAATTTATAGATGAATTTAATGCAATTAATACCATAGCTTCTACAAATAAACATTTTACTATCATAAATAGTTTAAGACCTCGAGTTGAAAGTTTTATAAGATCAGTGACATACTTAGGAAATATGAAATATAATGATGGGTTACAAGATACTTTAACAACAGAATTTGCAAAAACTATAATGAAAAAATATAAAAGTAAAATAGGAAATAATCAATTTGATTATAGAAATGACTTAATAGATAAAAATGGAAATCATAAAATATTTCATATTGGATTTACAAAATATGTATTAAAATATGAAGATAATAAACCAAATCAAATTAAATCAATTAAATTTGATAACAATGAATATGAATTTGAACATGATTATAGAGGCAATGTAATTAAATCATTATATAAAAATATCACAAATATTGAATATCATGATGTATCACAATTACCAATTAAAATAACATTAAGTAATACAAATTATATTAAATATTATTATGATTCATTTGGAGATTTGACAATTAAAGAATATTTGACATCAGAAAATAAAAGAATATATATTAAATTATATTTTAGAGATAATAAATCAAGAGTATTAATTGATAAAATAAAATATAGTAACAATATTGAAATATTAACTACATACATTTATAATGATAGAGGATTAATAGGCTTCATAAGAAATAACATGTTTTTCAATGTATTTATTGATCATTCTGGCTCTGTAAGATTAATTACAAACAAAGATGAAATCATAGCCGTAAATGATTATTATCCATATGGTGACATGATGAGATCATTTATTAAAGATTGGTCATATGATATATCATATAAATTTAATGGAAAAGAATATGATGCTCAAACAGGTTTATATGATTTTCATGCTAGATTATATGATCCTACTATAGGAAGATTTTATCAAGTAGATCCAAAAGAACAATACCCCTCACCATATAAATATTGTGGAAATTCACCTATTACAAGAGTAGACCCTGATGGTCAATTTGCACCTATTATAGCTATAGCTGTTTTAATAGTTTCGGCAGTAGCAGGTGCATATTTTGGAGCTGCAGCGGCTAATAATTATAGATGGAATCCCGCAGATTGGGACTGGGGACATTACTCTACTTATCTTCCTATAGCTTTGGGTATTTTATCTATAGTTGGTGCATTTTACGCAGGTCCAATACTTGCTGCATTGTCTTTACATCAAGCATTTGTTTTGGGTGCTATCACAGTCTTTCTAGGATATTTAGGAATGGCTGCTGCAAATGAGACATTTGATCCTACCAAATTTGATTGGGATTCTCCCAAAACATGGGGAGGTTTAATTAATGGTATAAGTATGGCATCATCGTTAGCTACTGGGTTTAAAGGTGTTGTAGACTTCGGACAAAAAAGTATTATTTTAGCATTAGGAAAAGCAGCGCTTCTATCTTATTATAGAGTATCTGCAATATTTGGTATTTTTGGAGGATACTTGAGTGCTAGTTTACAAGCTGGTACCTTTAAATTTTGGGAATGGGACTTGACTAACCCAAGAATATTATACGGTTTTGTTGATGGATTCGATTTTACATTTGATTTACCTAATTTCTTTTTAGAAACATTTAAACTTGTTAAGATAATAAATCCGAAAAGTGTTGAGAGTTTATTCAAAGGTTTGTCAAACTCAATGAAAGTAACTAATAGATACAAAATACTTAAATTACTCAGTTTCCCTCCATATTCTAAAATAATCGGCAGTTTATTACTAATGTACATCAATGGTGTTAATTTAAACGGGGATTTCAATATATCAAACTGGGATTTTACAAATCCAACCACTTACCAATCAATTTTTAGTGGACTTAGAGGTGGTAAGGATGTAATTAGGAATTTGAGATTATCTAAAGGTTTAAAGAAAATAAGATCTACATTTAAAGCATTAAAGACAAAAACATTATCTAAATATTCTTATTCTTTTAAAAATAAAAATATTGAAAGTGAAGTGCAATTAATTAAATATGCTAAACTTGTTAATAGTGATTTTGATATTTCAAATAATAAAGCTTTTGATCTTGATACTATTAAAAATACTAATGAATTTGAAGTTAGAAGAACCCTTGATGATGATTCTCCATTAAAGAAACTTTCTAATGTAGAACCAAATTATCGAAAAATTTATCAAGATCATGAAAGGTTAATTAAAGAAAGTTTGAAATTAATTAAAGAAATTGAAGAAGATGTTGATCAACAAAACAAATTATTTATTAATGAAGATGAAATTGAAGATAAAAACATTTTTGTTTGTAAAAGTTTAAGAAAAAGAAGTTTTGAATATGGTTCAACTAATGTTGAAGTGAAATATCTTTCATCAAGCAAATCCAATAATATCAATATTCAATATCCAAGTCTTATTAATACATTACAATTAGTTGATGTATTATTTAGAAAATTTTGTGGAATCAAACAGAAATCATATTATCCTATTAATTCTTTTGATCCTTCACCAAGTTCTCATTCTAATTTATCTAGAGATACTTATCCTACTATAAATTAGAATAAATTTATTCTTTCTTAATTTTTGTAAACCCCATATTTATTTTGCATATTTAGATTCAAATTGCATGAGTTACATAAGTAAGTTTTTAAGTTTTATACCTCTTGTACAATCGGTTTTATTTTGTTATATAACTTTTATTAAAGCAAGCTCAAATAAAAAAATTAAAGCTGTAAAAGTATAAAAACATATATAATTAATGTTTAAAATTTCAGAAAAATTAATTATTTCAATTTCTAAGAGAATTAAAAAGTACCATTGTACTGTAGAGCGTATTCTTTAATTTTTAGAGAAAGGATAAGAGTTTTGAAATAAATACAATAGACTGTTTATGTTTATATGTGTGGTTTGGTTTTAAAATTGTAATTAAAAAAATTACCCAATTTATTCGAATTTAGTTTTAAAGTAATCTCATCCTTTTGAATTCGTGTTTAGTTTTATTTTTGTTTTTACATTTTTGTCATACTTACGGCTATAGTTAAATATTGTCAATAAATTATTTAATAAAATATAAAAAATATACAATTCATAAGTATTTGTGAGTTTTTATTATCTTTTTAAAAAGATTAATTTTTTCATTTTTTAAAGAATTGAAACTTTTTAAATTTATAACTTCACTGATAATCAATATTTATGTGCTTCTTGATAAATAGACTTTTTTGAAAAACCCTCTCACATGTAAAAGGCTAAAGTTCTAAAATATTAATCCAATATTACATTTCACAAAAAATTTGATTTCGATAGATTACAAATTAAATTCAATATAATATTCAAGACACTATTTGGTACTACTCCTTTTCAAAATACTGGTCGAGTTGGAGTTAAAAATTGACTTCAAAATAGTGGTCGAATTTTGTTAACTCATGGTTTGAATTAATAATTGAACTTTAGTCTAATAAAAGTAAAATATATATTTTGTTAAATTAAATAAAACACCATAAAATAAAAAACGGTTAAATACAACTTTGTATTATAGATTTTAAAAATTGACTCTTGTTTTAAATAACAAGTTTTGATTAAATCATATATAAAAATTAGCTCATAAAGTTTAATTTTAGAATGTTTTATGATTATTTAATAAATTTGCTAAAATTAAAAACTAAATTATAAAAAGACAAGTAAATATTTTCGAATGCTTTTTGTGCTTAAATATCAGCAAAATGTTTCTTTATATCTAAAGCTACTTCATTTCTCTATTAAATTTTTTCTCGCCTTAATTTTTAATTTTTTCATTGAATTCGACCACTATTTTGAAAAGGAGTAGTATAACAGATATGGATAATTTTAAGAATGTGTGATGATTAGTACTACTCTGTCCTAAAATAAGTGTCCACTTTCACTTTTTGGATAAAAATAAGATCAGTGTTGATTATTTTGAGAACTAATTTGTTTGATCATACAAACTTGTAAATTTTCTATTTTATGTGTGATTTTAATTTGAGGAAGCTTTTGTATTTAGTTATTAATCATTAAAAAGCTTCTAAGGCAGGCTTTAAATTATCATAATTACTTAAAACCTTGACAATATTTCATAACATTAAATCATTTGATGATTTAATGAAAAAATAAAAATCAGTACGCTGCTTAACAATGTGGATACTTTTTATATCTGGTAATCATCTTTAATTTCTCCTTAATAAATCTATTAAAACGTATAAAAATTACACTTAAAAATAATAACTATACGCAAGTTCTTTTATAATCAAATGTGGACACTTATTTTGGGACAGAGTAGTAAAATAGTATAATTTCACTATTTTTATGTTTTAAGTTTTTTATTTCGAGCTCTTAATGTCTATATAAAGTACTACTCTGTTCCAAAATAAGTGTCCACTTTGCTATTTTTGATAATATTAAGACCAATATAAATAATATAAATACAAATATTTGTAAAATA
>JAQFYD010001395.1:0-12349 GCA_034694225.1 Bourletiella hortensis
ATACTAACCCGTCATGGTATTCCATCTTTGTTCCTTTTGGATCAGGCTACATGCTTTAAGTCTCACGAGTTTCAACAATTTTGTAATTATTTCAATGTGCAATCAATTTATACTTCAGCTGGTAGTCATCATACGACTGGAGTATCTGAGAAAGTGAATGACATTGTCAAGCGCACTATTGCAAAATTTATATCCGATGATCATACGGAGTGGGAATTTAGACTGCCATGGGCTGTATTTGCTCATAATGCTAGTGTCCACCATGTAACTAAGTTAACTCCATTCAGTGTTGTTTACAATAGGCTTCCTTGCATACCGTGCGATAAAATGTTTAGCGAATTCAAAATAATTCCCCCATGTCAAGCAGCTGATAGTTCGTCTATTGCAAAATTGAATACTGATACGTTCCGACATAATTTAAAAATGAAAAATGACTCAAAGCATCCAGCAGCTACTTTTAACGTGGGTGATATTGTACTACTAGCAGCTTTCACTCGTAAAATTGGTCATGTGTCGAAATTCTTTCCCACTTATATTGGGCCTTTTGTAGTGCGTGATATTGAAAATCCTCGCAGATTCACTCTAATTGATTGTCGTAAGGGCCCTCGACAATTTACGACGCGACTTGCTAGCTCTAGATTTCTCAAAATTTATATGCCTCCCTATGATGCTGACTCGGAAAGTTACACCACTAAACCATCCTATCGCCGTGCCTTACAAATTTCCGAGTGCCTCAAGTCGCTTGAAGTTCCAGTTCGACCAATGACAACTACTACAACCTTCCATTTTTCAGATGATTTTACTTCTATAATGACTAACTTTGAATTTTTATCACTCCAGGACTGTCACATCAAGCAGCTATCAATGGAGTCAATGGAGCCCAGGGCCAATTCGTGCTTATGCTATTCTTGTCAATCCGGAGAAGGACAGTGTTGGGCTGACCATACTGAGTCTGACCAAGACTTAGTTGTGTCATCGCCGACCACTCCCAATCCGGGGCGCATACATACTGAAGAAGTTCCAACTCAAGCGCTGAAGCGTCTAGAAATTGACTCCCCCCATCGCTCTCCTGGCTACAATAATTTCAAACGCACGAAACTTTCTCACGATTCAATTACAGATTCCGGCATTTATTGTGATGGTTACTTGATCCCTGAGCCGGACATTGACTTGGAAGCATACGAAGTTGATACACCTGAACCAAAAATAAAGTCTCCTGTTGCCACCTCCAAGACTGATCCTCATCCTATGCCCGTTCGAGCATCAGTTCCTAATTCCTGCCCCAAAACTAAAGGGAAAAACCGAGTTAACCCGAAACGCAGGAGAACTTGGAAGGAATTCCGTGCTAATGCTAATCAAACTCATACGACTAATATTTCTCATGATCAAAATCAATTTCCAGCTCTCCAGATTGTTCTCTTATCGCCGGGTCGGCGCTTAGTAGGAGGAGGTCCTGCTACGGTTACGACACCGGAGCTCAGTCCAGACTGAATGTTTGGATAAACAACTTAAATTTATGTATTATTACAATTATTGGAAGGACAGTTACGTATACGTAGCGGGTCCAACCTAAAAATGATTCAAGTGTGGGATTTATGCTGTCAACTTGTGTTTGCGTTGCTATTTTGCTTTTGGCTGAATTAATAATAATGGTTCCTCTTGTTCTTGTTTTAACCACACTTGTTTCACCGTCCATTCATTTAAACGTATTATAACTTAGAGAATTCTACAATATAGTACGCATAATATACTGAGGCTTGAAAAGGCTCTTGCGTACGCTTTAGTCACTGATATTTTGGCACAACCAGATCGAGAATAGCCAATTGGGTACAAAATGTGGAAAATATTTTCGAAGCGGCCATAATTCTGTCCTGCTAAAGTCGAACAATAATTCCATTTCTATCTCTATAGCTATTAGCTATTCGCTGGAAGCAATGAGCTTAACTTGCTTTGAAACAATCAAATGCAAAAAACAGTGCCAGGACAGACTAACCTCGTATGTCTTGCAGCTTGCTGCCTATGGTACTATTTCTTAGAACTAACGTTGTCTACCACACTGCCATCCGAAGTATGAAACTAACACGTGAATACATCGTTGAGGGAGCCTGTCTCCCATCGTGGTCATTGACAAATGATATTGACAATTGGGCCAGTGGAACTGTACCACAACGTTAACATGAAGGGTAAGATCTAGCAATCGGTCAACATACTGAACGTAAAGCCACGTGATGAAACACTGGGACTCGGTCGCGCAGTTGCTCGAGAAACAGCACTTGTGTGACGGCAAGCTGCAGCCGCCTTGCTTAAGCAGTTCAAGTTCAAGTGAGTGACAGTTTACCTTAAAAAGATTCCTCTCACATATAGTACCCGCAATGTTGCCGGCTCCGGGTCAAATGATTCCAGCACGGTACCACTATTATAATTTATAATAATTGTTTTACTGTGCTTTGTATATGTTTACACTAACCACTTTGCTCATCTTATTTTGCGCCAGAATTTGAAATTAAATTCTCAGGAACAAAGTGTATCCTGTATCGTCTGTCGTGTATCCAGTCAATCCAGTGTATTACTGTTAAGAGAGCGGGCGTAAATTCAAAGCGCGTAACTCTTTGACCGCTGTTTAGGTTGGGTGATGTCAAGATCACATTCGACCTTAAAGCAATTCAAGCCAGAGATTTAAAATAACTCATCAAAGTCACATTATGTCCCCCTATCAGACCGATCAATTTCTGTTATCTTGAACTATTATTTGCGTTTGCTAAAACGGCATAACCAATAGTTTACCTCGTTCACAGCCCAAGTGCAATCACGTAGTATAGACAGACAGTTTTTTATTCTTATTTTGTAGACTCAGGGAATACAGACTTGAATATGAAAGTTCGATTCTTTCTCGGCACAGCCTTTGTAATAATAGTTATTATAATACTGTTCAAACTCGGATCATATCCATCAGATAGACTGTCAGCAGAGGTACATTCTGACGGCTCAATCCATGAAAGTTCAATATTCCACGCTGAGGTAATCTAAACTTAATAGGGAAACTAAAATGCAATCAAATAAAGTAATGTTGACATTTTTGGTTGCAGGTGAACTCAGAAAATGATGCTAAGCTGAAAATTCGCGTATTCTATGAAGTATTATGTCCGGATTCAAGATACTTCATTGTGAAGCAGTTGCATCCAGCATGGACGAAACTCACTGCCATGAATCTCACCCGGCTAATTAACATTGAATTGATACCGTTCGGAAAAGCAACATCACGAGTGAGTTTCGAATCTCTTATGTTCGCTTCTACTACGCTCATTTATGTTTGCATAAATTAACATTCTAAACTCATAGATGAGAAACGGAAAGTATAAATTCGACTGCCAGCATGGTGAAGAAGAGTGCCGTCTAAACCGGATTCATTCCTGTCTTCTTAAAACTAAGGGCATGGATTTTTCCACAAAATTAAACATGGTTAAGTGTTCCATATCCTCGCCTGCATACACAGAGGAATGTGGACTACACGACTGTGAAGACGGTGATCAGTTGTTGCATGTCAATGGCGAAATTACGAAGCAGGATCTCGGAAACATAGGCTTCGTCCCAACCATCACTGTAAACAAGGTCTGCGCTAATGATGTAGTAGCGAAATGGCTTTAGCAAAATTTGACCCGTGTTTTTTTCTGAAACAGAGTCAGCGTAATCAGATTGAGCTTCTGAAGAACTTTTATGCAGAAGTAATTCAGCAGTTGAATGGGAACTAGCTAGTCAGAGGAGGGAGCACACATTTGTTTCTTTGAAGTTTGGGGGCTGGTTCCCATAGCGATCGCCATGAAGCAGAAGTAAAATCGGAAAAACTGCACGGCTAACCTCGCTTTTCAACTTCCATCTTGTTTGTTTAATGGCCAAAGACTAATGAAACGCCCAATTTCATGTACAGCAACAGGAATCGACAAGCTACTGCTGAGCGACTATGGTGACGTACACAGACTAGGATTTTGCATCAATAAATAAACAAACAACAACAGAAACGGGAACAACCACTATTCATTTGATATATTTTTCTGACTGTGCTTGGTAAAATACGCAAGTGCGTAACTAACAATACGAGAAATTCATTTGGTGAGAAAGTTTAAGGAATGGTGGTAGCACTGTAAGATTGTACCTCCTCAGAATCTTCAAAGAACATTCCTTTGCTGCAATATTCTATGGGCTCCTACGGAGTCGGGAGCTGAAATTCAGGTGTAGTTGCCCAAGGGTGACACGTAAAACTTTTGCTATATTATATTGAACTCAAAAAAAGCAGAATGTATTCCGGAAACAACAGCAGACGTGATCTCAAGGTATTTGAATGTGAAAAACACCATTTTCATGTTCCGCATCCCATTGTTTTTCAAACTTGAAAGAGTAACTTCTGGCTCCTCAAACTAGCGGGTAGATACTACGGGAAAAATGAAGTTTAAGATTCGTGTAGACCCTGCCTCTGGACAAATTTTGATTGTCAGTTGAAATCTTTCAGAGAAACTGAAACGTTTATCTACATTTTGGCGCAATGCGTGCCAAAAACTTGGTCTGCAGAACGGTTTCGGATTTAACCCATCGAGTTTTTACCAGGGACAGCTTTAGTTGACTTGCGGGACGACCGAACCGGAACCGGAAGTAAAGAAAAAACTGCAGAAACTCAGTTCTTCCAGTTGTGAAGTTGCAGTTGAGCAGTTTGATCTCTCGACTCTTAATGATGGTACCGAGTAGTGTTGCATTTGAATCGATTAGACAGGTTCACAGCTAAATCTGCTGTAAATGGTGTATAACGTGGTTAAATCAACGGAGCAAATCACTAGAGGCCAGATTTGGTCTTATGATGAAATGCCTCATGCGAACGATTGCTGTTGTACGCGAAAGAAAAGTTGATTTAAAAATTCTATGAAATGAATTAGTATTTATTACAAATCATTTTTACGAAATTGTACAAAACTGCATACTATATCAAGGCTTGATTTTGTTCAGTGGTCCAGTCATATAGAACGATGGTTCATTCTAGTTCGTTCCAATTTTTACGTGCTCAATCTACAAAAATTAATGCCCAACTGGTAGTTGAAAGGCTTTCATATGCCTCATTTTCCTACGGACATGACTGACTTGACGTACACTCTCCGCACTTACTTCATTTAATCCCCGAATGAGCTTAGACACTTTGATAAATTCAGTCTTGCAAAATGCATTTTCCCTTATCACTAGGGATTAGGTGTTATATACTTCCAAGCTAAACCACTTCTTCCGCATGGACACATTTTACAGTATATGGGCAATTTTTATGACCCTTTTGATGCTTTTTGAGCTTGCAACACTCTGAGAACCTTGGTTGGCTCTAGATAGAATTTATCATGATTCATGAATTAAGGACGGCGATCGGTGATTTACATTGCCGACCATATCAGATACCACCAACATTCTTTCAATGCCAACCGCCTTCTGCTGACTATGGTGGTGGGATGCTGTCCATTGGAAATAAGTGTATGACACATCATGGATTAACAAAACAAGAAATCAACCAATTAATTCTTCGGTTACGAACATTTTTCGCAAGATGGGAGACCTGAAATGGGGTTTCCACCATCCACGCAGATTGAGTCGGCACTGTTACAGCAAAACTTAACCACTCAAGAAGACATCACAATTATAGTGAGTACGACGACACAATTTTTACAGCAACGCTCAACATCTCACCGCAAGTCTATAGGTTTAAAGTAGGGAGCAATATTACTTTACGTCTCCCAGCCACCCTAAACTGACCCGTGTCCATGACACTAAACACAGCCTAGCTTACAAACCAAGCTCTTACAGGGCAAAACTTTAGCTTCACGGGAATACAAAGTATTCTATGGAATGCATATTGCGGTTCTCTCCTGTCCATATCTGCAAGATATTAAACCTGGGAACGACAAACACGTATCTCCTTGTACAATCCTCTCGCTCATGGAAACACCGGCAAAAAGGCAAGTCTTGAAACTTGCAACACTTACAAGACAGCAAGAATATCCTCGAATCGAACGTTCCAGTTCCAAAGAATAAAATGTGTCTATATCTCCGCTGCCTGCATTCTATTCTATTGCTATTGAAGTCCTACCCGAAAAAACTTAATTTAATGAAACTGTCGGTACGAAGCGAAGCTGATTACAAAATAAATTAATACGCACTAAAACGACGACGGTATGGTATACCTTTACAAAAATACATATGACACGGAGCATGCCATGCCATGAAAATCTTACTAGCGATTTAAAACCGACACTAGCTGACCATGTACATTCAAATTTGAGACCTGAGCAGTATTTGAATACGAGCTATAAGGTGTTTCACCAGGCATGCATCTAAAAAAGAGGGAGAACGCGTTTTATAACTTATGCTACTCTACTACGAATTAACCGAACCTTTCTGTGACTAGATATACAAGTTTTTTCTTTCCCTTATAGCTCGACTTGATGCTCTCAATAAGAGATTGGAATTGTCCTGAATCCCCGGCGATATTAAATGATTCTTTAGCCTTACTAAGAAACTCAATGAAATCCGTGTAGTGTCTCGGGCTAATGTGAGTAAGGCGCGAATGAACTGTGCTTATATAAGCGGACATGGTTGACTCCTTGAGCAAGTTAAGCTGTGGAGACTTCTCATTCGATGAACACGATCGACGAAGTATTTCCGACAGCACGTTGGCACATTGGACGTTTTTGACAATTAAAGGAATGAACTGGGAGTTAACTGGTGGATGTGGAAGTGAGTAATAAAGTGAAGTACACCAGTGAATGTCCGATACGGCTGGATGAGTGTCCTGAAGAGAATTTCCAAAAGAATAATCTCAGCAACAAATAATAGCATGGTTAATAATAATGAATACTGACACATCCATTACGGCCAGACAACACAAACAGAAATATCTAACCGTTACTACGTCTACGAAGCTGTAGGATTTGCAGCTAATAGAACAACAATCTGCTAAGAAATGATCGATACTACTGTTCTGGCTTACCTGATTGTAACCAATATGAACACTTTCCATAGCTAAGAGGGCAAGTTTGAAAGCGCGGAGCGGATAACCTCGGTGTTCCATATATCGGGCAATTGTAAACAATTGTTGAGAGTTCATGCACGTTGCTGAAGCGTCAACTACAATTTGATAGGCCGTTTCAAATGCAATTGGCTCGGTCTCACACAGGGTAAGTGCATTCAGTGCGCAACCCGGAGGATCCTGAAAAATAATAAATTTTAGCATCCAGGTGTTTCTCAAATAGGATATACATACTAAACCTTGGTTTCTAGCAGTAATCACGTAGTACAGTATACTGAGGCTCACAGCATTTTATATCAATAGTCTTGAGTCAGCGTTACAACATTCACTGGCACGTCCGGTGCTCAGTAATGAGAGACAGGCTACGGAATATACTTTTTGAAAAAATCAGGTAGTAAATAGTCACACTCCTCGTCAATTTCGTAATCCTCAAGAAATGATATTATTATTTCCGCGACAGGAACACCATATGCATATGAGGATTTGCATTTGAAAGAAACCAAGACGCACATGTCTGCGAGCCTATTTGACTTGCATATTGTTAATAAAACCTTCTGAACCCCATGGGATTATATACAACGGTCTCGAGGTCAAAGAATAAGTGAAATTGAAAACAGAATGAACCTTTACAAATTCTTCCAAAATTCATGGACTGTGACATATTGCTAAAAATTATCGTTTTGAAATCTAGATCACTGACCTTTCGAGCGCATTCGATTGCTAAAGCTCGGGCACAAATGGCAATGTCCTCTTGCTGCAAAATGCTTAGTCTTGCCCTCCAGTTAGCTGATCGTCCGCTCTCTGAAGTTGTAGTACCGTTTCCGGAAGCGTTTCCTCCCATAATACATGATGCGACTGAACCAACAGCTTCAGCCGGAGTAAAGAGTTCGCTCCAGTTACGTAGTATATACAAAACTCCATCAACACCGACCTCACATGCACAGGTGACAACCCAGCGCACCATTTCCCAACGGCGTCGGTGAACACTTTTGAGAGTCTGCCTCAAAACTTGTAAACCCAACTTGAACCCTACATTTATCAGTCCAGAAACTTTTCCATTGCTACCCCAGGACAAATTCCAGTTACTTGAGCTCTGCGAGGTGCTACTCCAGTTATTAGTTGTGCCTGATATAGACGACCATGTGGAAGATGTGGCATTATTGCTGCTACTTGGCCCTGGTACAGCAGGTGAAGCAGACGATGGTCCACCTCCCCAATTTGCAGACACATTGCAACTGTTTCCTCCCCACGGCCCTGCCGAATGAGAAACAGATGAACCTGACGGTTGACTCCATCCAGGGGGGTTGGATACTGCGGAAGAAGTTGATGACCAAGAACTGGAGCTCCAATGAGACTGGGTCTGACACGAACTTGAGCAAGAAGAAGGTTGCGGGTGCTGACTGGTGATTTCTCCGCCGATGCGTAAACAATCTTGAGCCAGCCTGAATAAGTGAGATGAACTATGAACGTGAAGGCTACAGCTCTCCAGGATTACGTCTAGCTTGTTGAAATCGTATCGAGCACAATTGAGCATCGTTGATGCTAGGTTGCACTGCTGAACTTCTACGTGGCCCAGAATGTACCACCGTGGAGCTCTTCGCACAAACAGAGGCCCGTTGCCGTCGACTTCGTCAAGAAAGGATAACCTCATCGCTCTTAAGCCAATCTTGTAACCAAGTTCAGGGTCAATTGGCTGAAGAGTGGTGAATAGATATTTTGCAAAGGTGTGCATCGGATACGACCCAGGATGAACATACTCTCCCAGACCTGAATTGCAATTCAGTAGAAGATTACAGGTTTCCGTAAGTTTTTTAGTAAGTTCTGCTGTCAACTCCATTTCCTGGAGCTTGTTAATGATAGCTTCTTCCGCACGAGTTGCCTTCTCTTGCGAATAGAGTCCAAGCGGCATGAGACGAGATTCGCCCAATGTCAGAAGAGTGAATTCGTAGGCTTGACATGTGTTACCAGAATTGAGAAGAACATTAAATACAGGTGTGTGACAATCCAGAGCATGTCCAAGTAGCCCATAGTAATTTGTACGATGAACATTTTGCTTTTCCTAGAAAATAAATAACTATTAGCGGAAAAAATTTGAGGAACGTAACCGTCAAGGTTTTCCTACTACCCACCTTAGAATCGACAGGAGTTGCCATAAACTGCTTCATATGATTTAGAACAGACACAGCAACCTCCAATCCTTGAATTCGGAATCCATGAGAGCAGAGGGCGTCAACACGGGCACATTCCATGGGGATTTCTGCACGTGAATGTAGATTAGCGCGTACAACAACATCACCAAATTTAAGTTCCCTCGGAAACTACCCATACAAAAAGGAAGGTAACAAACCTTTCAGTCTGATGTTGGTTCTCTTTGCAAAGCCCCACTGAGTGTCTAGGCATTCGATAGCGCGGTGAAAGAAACTTCGGGGTTTGCATTTTCGTCTTCGTTTGGCAGAAATGTTGCAGCTTACGTCGGAGGTTTGTGGGTCACTATGGTGATCGTCGGTTTGCTCGTATCCATCTTCTAGCGGACAGTTGGGATGATTCGAATACTTCAACAGAAGCTTCTTGTTGTACCTTCTTTCGTTTTCAGTCAGGCATGGATTCATACACACACAAACCCACAGATTAATTAGCTGATCCCACAACATACGGTGTTTGTCGGGAATAGGCGTTCCATTAGACTTCAGAGACACAAGGCGTGGATCAGAAATGAACTCGCAAGTGATTAAGTTGAGCAATCGGGGAGCATTAGTATCACGAACATTTAGCATCTCGCGAACCTAAATTAAAAATGCGCAAAATCAAAGTAACTTTCGATATCTATCTGTACAGATAAGTTTACCTTATTGAATAAGTTATGAAGCTGGCGATTTGGGTTGTAGTAAAGTCCTTGAGCAAGATAATTCCTAACTTGTTCTTTTACTTGATCTTCGTCAAACGCCCAGCTGTGACGTTCATTGTACGATGGTCCAGCGGTGGGGTCTGGAGCTCCTGGACATTGAGATAATTACAACAACAATCCTTCGGTCCATGAAATGTTTCATATGATTCCACATACCCTGTATAGAGTTGATGTCCGAAGCAGGAGTGAGTATTTGATCGGTGAGAGTCTGTGCCGTAGGAAGAACGTCTTGGTGATCTGTAATGATGTACTGCACTAACTTTTGAAGCTGATCTCGATTTAGCTGCAGCAACTGTTCAGATATTGGAACACGTAGATTGACAGTAGACGCAAATCTGATTCGATAAATACTCAACGCAACGATGTGTTCACACCAGAATATTTCTCGCGATCCGCATGTGCAAGAATACGACGTGATCTTGCAGCTACAATAAAAACAGTGCTTTAGTCTAATTACTTCATTACCATGGAATTCAGTCATTTACACGATGCAGGAAAATATCAACTAGAAGTTTGTACCGATCAAAGGATAAGGAGACACGATATCGCGTATTACTACTTCCGCCTCCATTGCTGGATAAGCAGTCTTTATCCTCTCCTCCTGGAAGACTGGCAACGATGCCCGATAAATGAAAACCTAAGAAAAATTTAGACAATTTCGTGATGCGATCATCACTCCCTAATAACTACCCGCTACTTCCTGTACCAACAATGACAGCAATGATGACTGTGAAAGACTAACCAATTTGAAGAACATTGTTGACGAGCCCTCCATGCTCCACAATTTGAACACCTTTTTGGAAGGGAAGAATGTGGCTACTGTCATGAGTGAAGCTACTATACATATAAATATCTTTTTCATGGCGAGGGAAGGAGTGATAAATTACACGCTTTTGCACAGGCTCCGGAATCCGATTAAACCTCTCTTCGATTAATTGAAATGGGATATTTTCTCCCACATATTTTGATGTGAGGGTGAGTAAGCTTTCTGGCTGATATGTTTTTGTCTCTGCAACCCCTATTCCCTTTGTCTCCATTTCCTCGAATTAGTTGAAATCACTTTGTAAGAAAGTTGTGTGCCATAGGAGATTGTGGAAAGGAGACAAGCTCTAGTTTGTAAGCTTTACGGGAAGCGCTGGTGAATGGGTCGGGTCAGATTAAGTGCGTATCGACGGACAGCGGCCCCTGCTTCAGTGCACTGGGCAAGTGTCTGCCTGGCTTTCATCTGTCTTTTCCTGTATGCGTGCCTGAGATGACTGCTCCATGGGGTCGCGGCTCCTTCTTATGTCTTCTCTTCTCAGTCACTTCTCCACTGCTCTGCTCCTCTGCCTCTACTCCACAAGAACTCATCTGTCTCCATCGCGCAAGCGTCCTCCCAACCTTTCCCTCAACTTTATCAAAACAGCAACAACAGAACACAGATTTCACACTAACAATTACCTCTCTCAACGCACACGCATTCACAACCATCATTCTTCTGTCAGCTATCTCATCCTATCTCCGGTCCAAAGCGTCCTTCACTCCTTCCACTTCCACCTTACATTTTTACGTCTTCTCCCCAATGAAAATAGTTAAACATCCACCTGGAACTATCATACTTCCTCATACTTAATCCAGTGCGGGTAAGTGGAAAGGCACAATTTAACCGTCTGTCTCTTTTTTCCCCATGGTTTTGGCGTATTGGTAACATCTACCCTACTACTTCTCCGTTTAAGCTTGGTCACATGGTCACACATTTTATTAAATTACATGTGCTGGAGAGCATCCTGTCCAGTTTCTGTGAGCAGTCCGACCGTAATTGAAAGCACCTAACCGTTTCTTAGGTTTCTTCTCATTGTCACTGAATTCATGATGGTGGTGTTTATCTTGTTCAGATTATCTTAAAATGCTAAAACTTCAGTATTCAGGGTTTTTCAGAGAAACCTACCTAGGGTTCTTTGCATCACTGCTTCTAAGGTTATCGGCAGAGGTAAAGGGGTGACCTATGGGCCAATTATTTAGCCCGCACACCCGCTTTAAAGTGTGAAAGTAGAAAACCCATCCGTGGGGGCCAGATAAATTGGATAGCACGCCACGCCCACCCGCGGTTGACCCGTGAAGTCGATGGGTCGGCCGTAGAAGCCTACGGGTTGGCCGGGGAGGATTGTAACCCAAAATATCCCAACATTGCCTTTAAAAAAGGCGATCGCAGCGCTGTTCATCGGAAATCGGAATTCTAAAAGAGAGCGACACAGAATGCTATTACGAGCAGAATCTGTGATAGAAAACATTTGTAGTGCGCAAAAACAGGGTATTTCAGTTGTGATCAAGCGAAGATTAGTGCTGTAGCGGGTTACCATGGCACGGGTGCCCGTGGCCCGACAGTCATTTTTTGTGGTCTGTCCGAGGCCCGC